>JAQHUG010000345.1:1421396-1461290 GCA_028555095.1 Dicrostonyx torquatus | reverse complement strand
TCTTTTTGTCACATGGTTTCACTTTGTGGCCTTGGCTGGCCTGGAATTCATTATGAAGACCAATTGGTCTTGAACTGACAGAGGTCCATCTTCCTGTTGAGTGCTGGGATTAAAGGAGTGTGCTACCACCACAAATGGCTGACCTTAAATTTTTGGTCTTCCCTAATGGGATTATAGGATGAACCACAATGTCTGATTTATGTAGTGCTGGAGATGACATCTAGGATTCATGTATGCTAAGCAAGTGAGCAATACCCCATATTGCTTTTCAAACATTTCTGCTAGAATCATCTCTAATACCTTCTTTAGCCAATCTGATTAATTTTTGAAAAATGTATTTTATTCTTTATGTACTTATGTTTCTGTTTGCATGCACACGTGTGTTCCAGGGGTCATAAAGTCAAAGAAGGGTGTCCAGTCCCTAAAACTGACATGGATGTTAAGAACTGGACTCTGGTTAAAAGCAGTTAAATCAAGAGCTCTTAACTGCTCTCATCCCCAAACTGATTATTTTCTTAACTGATCAGTGTGCCTTATGCTTTTCATGATTGAAAGGTAAGAACTAGACTTACTCATATCAACTATTATATTTTAGGCATTTTGCATTAAAATGTATACTTATGAGTGAGCACAGCCTTGCTATCTAGCAATTTTGAGATACTGCTGCCTCTAATTTCTTACATTATGCATTTATCTTTAATGTATGTGAGTGCAGTACCTCTGGAGGCCAGAGGAGGCATCATATACCCTAGAAGTGGGAAACAGGCATTGTGATTCTTGACATGAATGCTAGGTCTATCTGTCTACTGCAGAAGTAGTACCTACTTTTAACTGCTGAATCATTTGTCTAGCTCCTGTTGATAATTGCTTGAATTGGAAAATTAGAGTATCACAAAGCTGAAAAAGATTTCCTGTTTGTTTTGTTTGAGTAAATGGCTGAAAAAGAGATACTTTGATGTAATTTCTCCTTTGATTGCTAATAAAAATAAAGAGTTAAACTTGGAAAAAAAGAAATTCATAGTCATAAAATATCTACAAGAGGGGTAAGGGGAAGTAAAAAAAATGACTTAAATAGCTGACTCAAAGTTAGAAAAAAACATTAAAATGAGCTAATAGGGAACAAAATGAGACATTAATAAAACAGAATTCAATTAGAAAATAGAAAAAGAACATACATTGATAGGACACACCTGCAATCAGCCTGAAGGAGGCCAAAGCAAGAGTGGCACAAATTAAAGGCTGTTCTGAACTATATATCAAGATCCTTTCTTCACTAAACTCAAAAGGAAGCCAAGCAGAGGTGGTGGCGCACACTTTTTACTCTAGCGCTTGTGAGGCAGAGGCAGGCAGATCTCTATAAATTCTAGGCCAGCCTGGTCTACAAAGCAAGCTCTATCTAGGAAAGCTACACAAAGAAACCCTGTCTTGAAAAACAAAACAAACTAACCAGCCTCAGAAAGGGACAGGCCTAGCTGTTCAAGCTGGTGATCTCAGCACTAGGGAGGGGAGGGAGAGTAGGGCAGGAGCATCAAGAGTTCAAGGCAGTCTTACAAGAAAGAGTCTGAGGCCTGCACTGCATGAGACTCTATCTCAAGTAAATAAAACAAAAATAAAAAGGAAAATTGATAATTTTTTTAAAAATGTAAGTCAGGTAGTACTCTGCAGCCAAGTCTGACCCTAAATTCTTGGCAATGCTCCAGTCTCACCTCCTCATGTGTTGTGATTACAAGTAGGGGCTATCATGCTCAGCTCAAATATTTTTATATTGGAAGAATATTTTTTAAAATAGTTATATAACTAGTTGATTTAAGAAAGTAAAGAAAGAAAACAACAAACTGGTGGTGGTAGTGTACTTGGGAGGCTGAGGCAGGAGGATCTCTCTGAGTTTGAGCCCAGCCTGGTGAGTTCCAGAACAACCAGGGCTACACAGAGAAACCGTCCTGAAAAACTGAAAAAGGAAAGAAACAAAAAAGAGAAAGAAATTGAAAAGAACTGATGACTAATTTGGTCAAGGGCTTTTTTTTTTGTTGTTTTTTTTTTTTTTTGAGACAGGGTTTCTCTGTATAGCTCTGGTAAATATTTTAATACTCCTATGCTGAGAGCACAGCACAAACCAGGAATGTTAAGTACACAGGATTATCTTCCCAATGGGAAAGAAGAAAAGCCTATTTTTCCATCCAGAAAGCTGGGAATTGGAAGTGCTTAATAACCTGGTAATCTGCATTAATGTTGGGCCAGGTTATAACAAGCTCCTACAACTAGGGTTGGAGTTGGCTAGTAATCTAAATGACTTTCACAGCCAGGGGCTCCCCCAAATCCCACAACCAGGACCAGAGATACTCAGTAGTCTAAATGGCCCTTATATTTTCTGTATAGCCAGGGACTCCCCCAAGTTCCCACAACCAGGACCAGAGCTGGCTAATAGCCTAAAGGATCTCTACGCTATTTGTATGACTAAAACCAGGCCAGACCCTTAGGCCTTTAAGCTAGTGCAGGTAGCCTAGCTCTAGAACCAATTGTCTTGGAAGAAATGACATATACTGAGTTAAGTTTCAATGTAATTATTTTCCTTCCAGGGACGGTATCACACCAGGAAACTTTCCCCTAAATTATAATGTGTTTAAATTTGTTGGGAATAAACCACCTGGTATCAGACTCCCCGAAGTCTTGATCCAGATTGAAAAAGTCAACATGAACCAGATTTTTCATTCTCACCTCTTCACAGTTCTAGCTTCCACCATGACCACCTGCAGGATCCCATTCACCCGTAAGCACCATACACAAGTGGAATCAAAAACAATACTTTACAGATCACAGAAGTCTAATGACCTGAAGTTGTTCCAGAGCACACATTATACAGGAAGACCTTTCAATTCTTTGTAAAATTACATTTATTTTATTTTACATGTATATGGGCATACTCATGTCACTGCACTCACATGGAGATCAGAGGACAACTTCAGAGTCAATTCTCTCCTTCCACTTCTTTGTGGGTTCCAGTGACTGAATGCAGTTAATCAGGCTTGGTAGCAATCACCTTTACTGAATAAGTAATCTTCCCAGCCCCTCAATTCACTTTATGAAGTAAATATAAACACTCAAAGCCAACACGATTCGGAGGCAAAAAGCTACAGATCAATCTTAATTACACTGTTTGGTGTAATAAGACTTTAAGTCAAACTCTAAACAGAATCTTGTAGTTCTTTAAAAGAATAATAATGCACCATGACAAAGTAAAGTCTGTTATTAGAATTCAAAGCAAACTTGGTATCAGGAAACTGGGAAGATGTTATGTGGTCATCTCCACTGATGTAACTTACCCATGTCCCCAGTACTGGGTTCTGAATCTAGGGTTTTATACATGCATTTTATTTTGCCACTAAACTATTTGCCTAGTGCCCCCCCTCTTTTTTTCTCTGTGAGTTCGAGGCCAGCCTGGTCTAAAAGAGCTAGTTCCAGAATAGTCAGGGCTACACAGGGAAACCCTGTCTCCCAAAAAAAAAAAAAAAAAAAAAAAAGTCTTCTTAACCTGATAAAAATGTATTTTCTCCACACAGAAGTGAGCTAGTGTGTCACACAGAACACAAACAGGAACCAGCAGCAGCTTCTTGGAAAGAAGGAGGATATCAGCGAAGTCAGGAGCACAGATGTACAAAATCAGAAAAATGAAATCAGAAATAAAGGTTAAAAAACTGGAAAGAATGTAAAACTAATGAAGATGACAGACTTGTATACTTGAAAGTCAAGCAAAGGACAGATAATAAAATCTAACAAAGCAGCATGGTGCAAAATTAATATACAGAAAAAAAAACAGCATTTATTACCTATGTAATTATCAACATGTGGGGTAAGATCTCATTTTTAGAAGTGGCAAGAAAGTTAAAATCTTTAAGAATTAACTAAAGAGAAAGGTCAAGATATAAAAAGAAAACCTAAAAATATTTATGAAGGAGGTTGAAGAGATAGCTCATTGTTGCTCTTGCAGGGGACTCGGGTTCGATTCCAAGCACTCACATGGTGGCTTACAGTCATCCACAACTGTAGTTCCAGGGGATCTGAAGCCCTCCTCTGACTTCTTTGGGCACCTGGCACATACACGGTGCACATAAATACATACAAGCAGGAAGGCAAAATTTTTTAAAGACATGGATAAAATAGTACCCTCATGGGTAAGGATTCACATGTGTGAATTTATAATTTAATTTATAATTTAATAATTTATAATGAGACAACCGGATTCTAAGGTTTGTAGGAAAACTGAAAAAAATCAGATTAGAGAAAGGGATTAAGTCCTATCAGATTAAAACACATTATTAGGAGCTGGGGAAAGGCTCAGTGGGTGAGAGGTGATGTGAGATCCCCTCTGTATGCTGTGAATATGTTTTATTACCATTGGTTAATAAAGAAGCTGCTTTGGGCCTATGGCAGCGCAGAATAGAGCAAGGCAGGAATTCCAAGCAAAGATAGAGGAGAAAAGAAGGCAGGGTCAAGGAGACACCATGTAGCTGCTGAAGGAGTAACACGCTGGCACCAGTAAGCCACAACCTAGTGGTGATACATAGAATAGAAATGGGTTAATTTAAGATATAAGAGTTATCCAGGATATGTCTGAGTCATTGGCCAAGCAGTGTTGTAATTAATATAGTTTCTGTGTGATTATTTGCATCTGGGAAATGAATGAGCAGTCTCCACCTACAAAATTGCATGTCAACATGGGCTAACCATATCCACATAAAACCTGAGAGAGCTTGGGAAGGAATTCTACACACACACACACAAAAGATTACGGTAAGCCCAGCTTCATGGCTAGAAGCAAGCAGATGCACAATTCCTTTAAGAGAAAGCTTCCTGACTCAGCAGCAGCAGCAAATATTGTGCAGCTCCTTTAAGAAGGTGTCCTGGTTCATGCTAATTGCATGAACAGCTTTGGCTCTTTCAGGAGGCCAAGCACTTGAATGGGGTTTGTGGGCAACGTGCTGTAAGTTACTTGGTGGCAGCATGAGTCAACTGCTTAGCTGAGTTGTATTGATTGACTGGTGGTCCCAGAGCTGGTAGTAAAGGTACCTCCACCATACTGAAAGACTGAGAGAGGCAGAGCCAGCATCCAGGGCCCAAGCTGCTTACTGGTCAGAAAATGATTACAGATTCAGACAGAAATAAGCCTCTGAATGGGTCACGGTGTGTTTAAAAAATGTACACAGGCTTGAGAGAGGAGAAAGAAAATAGACAACTATAAAAAGAAATAAATTTTTAAAGAATAAAACAAAGTCTTTAAAGAGACAGAGTACATACAGTCATAGATTAAAAGAATAAGTAAATAAAATATTAAAAAAAGAAAAAAAGAAAAATAAGCCACATAAAGATGAAAAATAAACAGAGAGTCTGAATTATATATATATATATATTATTGTGTTTTCTTTGAATTTTTTGACTGCGAATGAGACAAGTACAGAGAGACATTTCATTGTATGGGCTGCTAAGCGTTTACAACATATATTTCTTGATTTCAAACTTTGGGTCTAAAGATATGTTGCTTTGGAAAAGAAATTCTGCTTTTGTTTCCACAGAGGATAGAAAGTTGTAGATTTCGTACTAGCTAATATGATTTGATCAAACAAGACTCCCTGAAGCAATGGCCCAGATAGTCCAACATCCATGACAGCTTCAGGACTGCTGGCTAAGATAGACCTACCACACAGGATACCCCATGAAAGACCTGATTAACAGCAACCCCAATCAGCAGGAAGTAGTCCAGAGAACAACACCCAAATTCCCTAAATGACTGTTTATAAGTGTTTGTTTACATTTAAAGTATACTTTGCATTGGTATGGATCTTGGTTCACTGATACAAATATTTTTTAAAAAAACAGATTTATTTATTTACTATGTATACAGTGTTCTGCCTGCACAGCAGGAGAGGGCACCAGGTCTCATTATAGATGGTTGTGAGCCACCATGTGGCTGCTGGGAATTGAACTCAGGACCTTTAGAAGAACAGCCAGTGCTCTTAACCTCTGAGCCATTTCTCCACACCCTCACTGATACAGATTTAAGGTCAATTTTGTTATATGTCTGCTCTCAATTAAGGTATCATGTTTGTGTAGCTCATTTAAAAATGTAATGCATAATTAAAAATACAGGTTAATAGATAGTCATCTTTAATAGTCAAGCTTCTAATCATATTAGGTTTTCTAGATGTACAGAGATATATTTCAGATTAATAGGTATTCTTCAAATCTTTCAAAGACTAACAGAATATGGCATTTAAAATGTTTTAATAACTTAGAACTTTTCATGGCAATGAGACACATCTGCTCCTGGCAGCACCAATCTACTTCAAGAGGATGATGGGCATCGAAGAGGCTCCTTATGGAGTTTATTAGCCATTTGGCAAGGAACTGCTCTTGCCTGGATTGCTTGATGGTATACTGTATAAACTGGACATGCATGCAGGACCCGAAGAAAAATGACTGCTGAACTTGCCTGAAGAAGATGAGACAGTCCTTCAATGTTCCTGCTTCATGCGTCTGCCAGACATTCTGCAGGACACAGAAGAAAATGACTGGCAAACTGCCAATACAGATGGACCTATCTTTAAAATTTCCTGCTTCATGGACAAGTCTGACAGATACTAAGGGTCTGTAGGCTGAAGATGGATGCCCCAATGTTACAGAAAAACTTTGGGTGACTGTCCAGGCAGCAAGATGTCTCTGTCAATTCTAGAGTTTTAAAAGTTTTTCACAATGCACTGTTAACTTAGGTAATATTATATCCTTCTGGGGTCTTTGATGGAGTTGAAGAACAAATAGTTATAGTTATACTTTTCCTTAATTATGATAAAAGATAAATTAGATATAAAACTTTAGACTCACAAATATAGAATGAGAATATTTTCCTGAATTTGCCAAATGTAAATGGAATAAATATTGTAACTATAATTCTTGCTTGATAACTGTTTTGTTATATGTAATTTTACCATGTTAAAGTTAAAGCCTTCCTTTTTATTTAGACAGGAAAGCAGAGCTGATGTGGGATTCCGCTCTGTTTGCTGTGAATATGTTTTATTACCATTGGTTAATAAAGAAACTGCTTTGGGCCCATGGCAGTGCTGGGGTAGGAGGGTCCTTCTGTATTTGGTTTGCTTTCATTTGTTGAATAAAGAAACTGCCTTGGCCTTTTTGATAGGGCAGCCCTTAGGTGGGCGGAGTAGACAGATCAGAAGGCTAGGAAGAAAGGAAGTGTGGCAGACGCCATGTTTCTCAAGCCCAAGATGGACTTTGATTAGAATCTTCCCGGTAAGCCACGACCACATGGTGATACACAGATTACTAGATATGGGTTAAAATAATATGTAAGAGTTAGCCAATAAGAGGCTACAACTAATGGGCCAGGCAGTATTTAAATGAATACAGTTTGTGTGTAATTATTTTGGGTATAAGTTAGCTGGGACCAAAAGCAGGCCCTCAGCCGGGAGCCGGGCGCCAGGAACACGGCCCGCTCCTCAGCGGGGACACAGCTGCCCCTCTTACTACACAGTGCAGAATAGAGCAAGGCAGGAATTCCAAGCAGAGACAGAGGAGAAAAAAAAGGCGGAATCGGGGAGATAGGAGACGCCATGTAGCTGCTGAAGGAGTAACATGCTGGCACTGGTAAGCCACAGCCTAGTGGCGATACATAGAATAATAGAAATGAGTTAATTTAAGATGAAAGAGTTAGTTCATAACTAACTTTCATGGCCAAACAGTGTTGTAATTAATATAGTTTCTGTCTGTTTATTTTGGGTCTGGGTGGCCGGGAAATGAACAAGCAACCTCCACCTACAGAGAGTTGTTGCTGTGTAGGCCAAGAATTGGAATCCAAATCCCTTGCAACCTATGAAAAGCTGGGCGTGGCCATGTGTGCACAGGAACTCTAGTAGCACAGTGGGGTGCACATGGGGATCACTGTGGCTTGCTGGCTACCAGTCTAGCTCCAGGTTCTGAGAGGCTTTTTTTCAAAGGAATAAGGTGGAGAGTGTCATCCAAAGTCCCCTCTGGCTTCTAGGACAGAAGGGTGCTATGCTCTATCTTCCACATGCATAAACAACACACATGCAATATATGCGCATTCATGAACATTGACACAAGTCATAGTCTCAATAGTTAAACTACTATGAAAACTTATGTAAGTGGATGGGAGATTAATTGAATTTCTCCTGCTACTCAATAAGATAACCCCAAACAGACCAAAAACTTCAAATATAATAGATGAAACTCTACATTTTAATATTACAGAAGCACCGAACAAATATTTGTAACTTCAAGTGGGAAAGTTTATTTAATGACTCAAAATCTAAAACCCTATAAGACTGACAAATACAAACAAATGGCCGGTCATGGTGGCAGACACCTTTAATTCTAGCACTCAGGAGGCAAAGGCAAATGGATCTCTGTGAGTTCAAGGCCAGCCTGGCCTACAAAACAAGTTCCAGGCCAGATAAGGCTACACAGTAAGATCTTGTCTCAAAACAAAACAAAATTCTGCAAGAAAAAAAGGGGGGACATTAAAACAAATGACAATATAAGGGGGGAAACCCACCTGCTATCATTACCACCAAGAGAAAAGCAAATCTCAGGGCTGAGGGAGTTCTCTCACCTAGCACAAGCAAGGCCTAGCCTTCAAATCCCAGCACCACAATGAAAGAAAAAGCAAATGATTGGGGGGGGGGATATGTGTAGGCATGTAAATTATATGTGCATGTGTTTATATATAAAATAAAAAGATCAACAATTTGAACCAATTACTGTGTCTAAAAATGGGCACAGGCAATGATTCAAGAATACCAGATGATTCCAATGTAAAGACAAGTTTGTATCTGCGTAATGATTGGTGATGACACAGACACTAGACTTTCTGAGACCTATAAAGCAGCTTGTTGGGAATTCTAAGAACATCAGAAAGGGGCAAATAAATAATTGACTTTGGAGGTTTTATCTATGCTTGTATTCCTTTCCAAAATCATACAAAGCTGGTAAGTTCACCTCTTCATTTATTATTGGTTCCTCCTATAAAACCAATAAAAAATAAAGAAAACAGTGGCACTTGCTGCCAACCCTGATGACCTGAGGAGAGCAATAACTCCCACCTCCAGCCTCCATGCACACACCATACCTACCACATACAGACATATACCATAAATTAAAATTTTTGAGTAAAGTATACAGACCCAGGGATAGGTCAGTACAGCTTGCCTAACTGTACTGACAAAACAAAAAACCCACAAAAAACCTAAAAGTTTATTCCTAATTCAATCCTTTTAGTTGAAATTAAGTCTTTCAAAAAAATCCAACTTTTATTTGTATTCCACAGAATTGACAGACCTGTTTAAGAACTCTCTGACCACTTTCAGAGAAGGTAGTCAATAGGACCCCTCTCCATTCCTCCCAGGACCTAGACAAAAGGGGAAAAGAACAAAGAAGAAGAAGAGAAACATCAGAAAAGACTAAATAAACCCAGTAAACAGATTTTAAGTAAATGCTGATGACCAGCCAAATTCCATATATTACTATTTTTGTTAATCTATTCTAGAAAGAGATGTAAAAGAAATGGTGTACAGTCTCTTAGTACAGTAGTCTTTTAGCAAATAAACTTTATTATCAGAAAGAATGCTCAAGGTATTTTAAAAAACAGCTTTATAACAGTTACTTATAGAGGTAAGTTCATTTTATAAGTCATGCTCTTTACAGTTTGTGCATTTTTCCTAATGAATATTATATTTCAATCAACATCCTTAAAATACAGACACGTTGAGGACAGTCTGGGTTACACAATGTATTCTAGGCTAGCCTGAGAACTGCTTTGAGACTATCTCAAAAGAGAAAAAGAGGAAGGGCACAGAAGGGAAAGGGAGAGAAGGGGAAAGGAAAGAAGAGGGAGAGAGAGAAAGGGCTGTATGTATTTGTAAAATGTAAAAATCCTAAAAGATTTCTATTATGCATTGGAGTCTCACCGGTTAGCTGATGGGTTAGCAGCTAGCCCATACAGTCCATATCAGTGCTCTTCCGTTTTAAACTATAAATACGTTGATAACATACATCTTAATTTAGCATTTACTATATATTCTGAAATAATTATTTTATGACAATTGCAAAAACTAACAAAGAAACAAATAAATAGAAATACAGATGTTCCAAGTCCACAACTGTGCCCTAGTACAGTTACTTTACCACCCATACATGGAAATGTAATAAAGCCTAGAATCTATGTAAACATTTCCTAACCTTAGTATGCATTTTTCAAATACTAAAAATCAGCTGGTGTCCATATTCAGAATAACATAGCTTTATTTATTTAGACAGAACCTAGTTGTGTAACCCAGGCTAGCTTAAAGCTCTTACTCTTCCCATCTCAGCCTTCCAAGTAATAAGGTTACAAGTGTGTACCACCACATCTGACTTTGACTAACACCAGCTACACTAACACACACTGTGATATGGAAAGAGAGAGGCTGATTATACCAGGGTGACTTTGCCTTGAGTTCTCCTTGTGGTCTTCCCATAAAGTTGTATGAGCTGAGGCAAAGACACAATTTCTATGAACCTGTAGTGGCATTTCATTTTTCTAATAAGTAAAGCTTGCCTGAAGATCAGAGAGTTAAAATAGCCCCACTGGTCAGCCTTACAGACCAGGTAGTGGTAACACACACCTTCAATCCCAGTAACCACACTAGTTGCCATAGAAACCAAGCAGTGCATGCCTTTAATCCCAGTCCTAGAGAGGATTGTAAAACAGGAGGAGACAGTCTCAGTCTCAGTCTCATTCTAAGATTCCTGGAGGCAAGAGCACCATTTTGGACTGAGGTAGAGGTGAGAGTCAGTGGCTGGCTGTTTTACTTTTTTGACCTTCAGGTTGAACCCCAATTTCCCCCTCTGAGTTTTTAGTAATAGTGCTTCATTTTGGTGCCCAACCTTTGTGGCATGAATTTATGAAAAAGCCATATGTCTGAGGCCTTTTAGTCACCAGCCCAGGCCAGAGCTGGGATTGGAATTCCACTTCTAGGAACTAAAACCCAAACCTAGCCACCTGGGTTAAGGAAAAGCTCCCATCTGTCCTGGCTTAGCTTCCTCTCCTGCCTTGCCCATTCTTGCCATGGGACACACACACAGTTTCCTGTGGCTCCAGCAGTCCAGCTGCTTGTCCCCAGCCCTCTGTGCGTGTGGCTCCTACATGGCTACCACAGCTTCCCCTGATTCCTGCAACCTGTGCAATTGCTGTATGGCTGCTCTGACCTGCATCTCTTTAATAAAATTCCATTCAGTTTGGTTTTGAGTTCTGCTTAGAAAATCCACGGCTTTTCTGGCCCACATTGTTATTACACCTTAAAAGTCTCAACTAAACTAGGATTTTAAAAGAGGTATGTCATCTGCTATGATTTTTTAAAGCAATTTGTAAACCACTCCTAAGATAATTGCAGGTAATATCCCCATCCAAGAATTTAATAATCTTTTTGTTTCTATTATGGATGGAATTCTAGGAGAGGTATATGTCTTACCTGAGACTTATACACCCTTAGCCATAGCTGATATCAGTTTGATAATTCATATTATATCTTTAAAGAAATGGTTTGAAAACAGAGTCAAGAATGAGAAACTTTTAGAAATGATACCACCTTTACTGACTAGTAATGAGAAGTTGGCTTAAAGGATTCATACCATTGAAAATGATCACCTTAATATGCCAGATAAAATTCAATCCGTGTCAATGAATTATGAAACATTACAAAATGGTACTGAGAGATTATCTGAAAGGATTCATACTGTTGAAATTGACAATACAAATCTGTTAAAAAGTTTTGACAGGCTAGCAGATAGAACATCCTTCCTGGAAGGCAATCTACATGCCATCCAAATAATCTCTAAGGATGAGAAGATATCATTAACGGAAAAATATAAAAACTTGAAATCACATGTGCAGAATAAGAATCAGAAATTATTTGATGAAATCATTAGAAATATACACAGATCAAGAGATTCAGACTTTATAAAAGACAGTGATAAAGGCCGGGCAGTGGTGGCGCACGCCTTTAATCCCAGCACTCGGGAGGCAGAGGCAGGTGGATCTTTGTGAGTTCGAGGCCAGCCTGGTCTACAAGAGCTAGTTCCAGTGCAGGATCCAAAACCACCGAGAAACCCTGTCTTGAAAAAACCAAAGACAGTGATAAAAAGATTTGAAACAATCAAAGAACTTGTCAGAACTGATAAGCAAGGAGAAGAGGTACAGGTAAAAGACAGTAGTAAGATTTCGCATCAACAGTACCACTCAGAGTCAGAAATGACTTACCAAGAGTTTTAGCTACTTATCCTGTTATTACTGCTGGAAAGCCAGCAAATATTCAATACCCAAAAGGATATACAGAATGTAAATGGGAACTTATACATATGAGAGATCTAAAAGACATTAAGCAAGCAGTAGTATCTTATGGCATGCATTCACCACATGTGAGGGAGTTGGTAAAGACATGGGCTTCAAGAAATAAGATTACTCCACATGACTGGCTTCAATTAGTCTCAGCTGTACTAGACCATGGTCCACAGCTTCAGTGGAAGAGTTTTTGCAGAGAAGAGGCTAAGACCCTTGAACATCAAGGTGGAGTCAGAGGTTTTGAGGCCTCCCAAGATCAAATTCTTGGTGAGGGACCTTATGGTGATTCAGATAGTCAAGCTACATACAATGAATACATATTATCCCTATGTCATACAGCAGCCTTGAATGCTTGGGACAAGATTCAAGAACCAGAAAAAAGATTTGAATCATATACTAAGGTTATATAAGGCCCAAGAGAACCCTTTTAGTGACCTTTTGCAAAGATTTACTTCAACAGGAGTAGCAGATCCAGAAGCTCGACAAGTACTCATTGAGTCTCTTGCTTTTAAAAATGCTAACTAGAATGTAAAAGATACTTGGACTTTTTTTTTTTTTTTTTTGGTTTTTCGAGACAGGGTTTCTCTGTAGCTTTGGAGCCTGTCTTGGAACTAGCTCTTGTAGACCAGGCTGGTCTCGAACTCACAGAGATCCGCCTGCCTCTGCCTCCTGAGTGCTGGAATTAAAGCGTGCACCACCACCGCCAGACAATACTTGGACTCTTAAAAGTCAGTATCAGCATCAATGACAAATGGGTCCTACACACAGCCAATATTGAATCCTTTAACTATAACACTGAGGCTTGGGTGGAGAAATTTGACTTATGGTACAAATATCCTCTGCAGGGTAAAATCTCACTACCTAAACATACATATTTTCTTACTTCTCAGTATTGACTAACGACTCACTTAAAAATCAAAGCTGGCTTTGGAGTTGGACGGTGACTATACTTCTCTAAATCCAGCATGTTGTTCAAAGAAAAATTCAGAGTTTCTGTCTCATATTAGGAGCCACCTGGTGTGGGACAGAAGGAAAATAAAAATCTAGGGACTAAGGTTATTAAAAATTCTACTTCTCCCCATACCTATTTTTGTCTCTATGGTACCTTTCTTTGAATATGTGCTATTGAAATTCAAACTCTTTGTTTTGATATGAATAATGTTTAAGTTTTCCACAATGAACAAGTCTCCAGGAAGAAGATGGGGCCCCACAACAACTCCACCTGATTTATATAATGCCATTCAGCTGATAGCACCACTTAAAGATCAGCACTGGTTTACAAACTGCTCAGAACAATTGCAAGGTAGCTAGCTGAGATGATCCAGCCTCACAGACTGCTCTAGCCAGTACTTGAGACAAACCCTGCACTTTCCCATTATTCATAGACTGGACAAAAAAATGGTACAGCTATCTCTACCAAGACTTGACAATTAACTCAAAATTTTCTCTCAGGATCCCCTAAAGATACCATCACCCCTAGACAGCAGGAAATAAATTTAAAAATACAATGCCCACATTCCCAAGAGGTGGGTGGGTGGTTTTTGATCATTCAATGGATTTGGGGTATTTATAGATATAATAGGATAAAAGAGTAGATTATTGAATCTACTCTGAATTTAAGATGTAAGATTTAGCTAGTAACAAGCATGAGCTAACAATCAAGCATTTATAATTAAGTCTCCGTGTGGTTATTTGGGAACTGGCTGGTGGGACAGAAAAGTCCACCTACACTGCTTATGCTGTATTTATAAGAGATACATGCGGCCGTATGGTATCAAGATGTCTTTATTTTTGGTTTGTTAAGATACAGTTTTCTCTGTGTAGCCTTGGTTGTCCTGGTGCTCATTCTGTAGACCAGGCTGGCCTCAAATTCACAGATCTGCTTGCCTCTGCTGGGATTAAAGGTGTACACCACCACTGTCCAGAAAGGTGTTTTTGTTTTTATATAGTTTAACCCATTAAGAATATAGCAACATGTTAAACAGAGATGACAGGCGCTATGACAGGAGGATTACGTGTACGAAAATTTGTATGATAAAGTATTTAAAGTATCACCCAGCTCCCTACTACACTGTGATGCACTGCAACAATGCTACAAGAAAATAATAATATATAGCTGGGTGGTGCTGACACATGTCCCAGCACTTGGGAGGCAGAGGCAGGAGGATCTCTGTGAGTTTGAGGCCAGCCTGGTCTACAAGAGCTAGTTCCAGAACAGGCACCAAAGCTACACAGAGAAACCGTCTCAACAATCAAACAAAATAATATTAAAATCCAGTATTAACTAGTAGCTAGTGGCAATATAACTGGTTCTAAAAATTCTAAAAAATAATAAAATTCTAAAAAGTAATATGACAATATAGCCAAAAACAATACCTTTTGTTCTAATTTTACATCACTTTAGGGAACATAGTCTAGCAGAAAAGTAGGAAAGACTTAAAAACAGTTACAAAGGTACAATTGGGAATTGCAAAAACAGAAATTAAAAAAACAAACTGAAAAACATTTAAATACCAAATAATCAAGTTTTACTGTTTTGTATACACTAAAAATGGCAGATACATATGACTGAAAGTGCATCAACATTGTTACCAAATAATAAAAATATATGCTACAGAAAGCTCTGTGTTAGAATCTCAAAACTTAAGAAAGACTATATGAAACTGTATGAATTAAGCTTATAAAGGCTATACAAATAAGATAACAATTCTGTGTTTGCAATAAACACAATTTTTAAAATTTCATGGGGATAATTGTTCTTAAACACAAAATCAAGAACTGCCTTGACAGAACAAAGGAAAAGCACTTGAGAACCATTATTGATCATAATTTGAATGAGTATTCACAATTTGAATACAGTCCTATTGTGGACAATACAACAAGCTTTCATGAAAGGGAAAAAAGCTGGTAGATAACTCAGTCATCTTTCTGCTTTTTGCTCCAGTTAAAGGACTGAATTTAGATCTCTAGGACCCTTGGAAAAAGTTGGGCAAGAGGGATGGAGAGATAGCTTATTGGTTAAAGAACACTTATTGCTGTTGCAGAGGATCCAGATTAAGTTTCCAACACCCACATGGTGGCTCACAACCATCTGTAACTCCAGTTCCAGGTGATCTAATTAAAGCCTTCTTCCAACCTGCACTGGCACCAGGCAGGCAAAATAATCATGAACTTAAAAGAAAAAAAAATGAGCACACACCTATTGTGGTTTGTAAGTCTCAGTTGGGAGCTGTTTTAGGATTAGGAGGTAGGGCTTTGATGAAAAAAGTATGTCACTGGGGGCATGCTGAGGTTTCAAAAGACTTACACCATTTAGAGCTTGTTTATTTGCCTCCTATTTCAGGTTCAAGATGTGAGCTCTCAGCTCTTTCTGCTGTGATGGCTTTTCTCTGATAACATGGACTCTAACCCACTGAAATCTTAAGCTCAATTAAATGCTTCCTTTTATAAACTGCCTTGGTCATGGTGAAATTATAACAACAGAAAAGTAATACACCTATAATCACAGTGCTAGGAAGCAGAAAGAAGAGGATTCTCTGGGGTTCACTGGCCAGTTGGCCTAGCCAATCTGTGAGTTTCACATTAGGTTAGAGACCCTGTCTCAAAATAATAGTAGTGGTTGTAAAAGTGGAGAGCAATCAAAGAAGATACCCAATTTGACCTCTGGCCTTCACATGGGCACATACACCTGCATGTATTATATGTGCATTCACACTCATGAGCATACACATAGTACACACAAGTATGCATACATGTGTGTGCATGACACACACACACACACACACACGGGGATCTTATCATTACCTTGAATAGTACACAGTGTTTTTTTTTTACATGTTTCCATTAGTCAGATATATTTTTTAAATTTTTATGTTTGAGTGTTTTACCTATATGTTATTTATGTGTAGAATATGTGTGCCTGATGCCCATGGAAGCAGAAGAGGCAGTGAAACTAAGTTATGAACAGTTGTGAGCTGCTATATGGGTACTGGGAACTGAATCTATGTCCTCTGGAAGAGCAGCAAAAGAACTTTTTTTTTTTTTTTTTTTTTGGTTTTTCGAGACAGGGTTTCTCTGTGGCTTTGGAGCCAGCGCTGGAACTAGCTCTTGTAGACCAGGCTGGTCTCGAACTCACAAAGATCCGCCTGCCTCTGCCTCCCGAGTGCTGGGATTAAAGGTGTACACCACCGCCGCCCGGCTAGCAAGAGAACTCTTAAATCGCTAAGTCATCGCTCTAACCCACATCAGTCAGAGCTTTTAAAGAATATGGAAAGGCCAAACAGGTTTAGAGAAAAAACAAGAAGGACAGCAAAGAGAAGTTTGAAGAAAAATCTGCAAGAAAATGAAACCAACATGGTTATCAATGCCTAAACTCGCAGGCTTTTGATTAGAGACTCTGAAAAGCTACTTCCTAGTCCCCACAGATGACTGACCAAGAGGAGAGGCTTCATAAATCCTCAAGGTTTACAGGGCTACTACTCTTTATAAGAAGGGCTACTTCTGGACTGTCCTAATGAAGAAAGGCATGAACAAATGATGGATGTGTTAAGTCACTGATCCTCTGTTTTAATTCAGGGTGTTTTCTGATAACTGTCCTTAAAATTTGAATCACTGCCCACTATTTAAAAAGTTCTGCAATGACATCCTGCTCCAAACACTGTCCAGCCACCAAAGCCACCAACATGGAAATGTCCTAGACATGGTACCCATGCCACCAACAAGTTGCTCTGGCTTCATTTCTCCACAACTCAACACACCAGCAAGCAGACAGCTCACCATTTAATTACCCACACTTTATCCTTTTTATACACAGCACCCCTTGACTCGTATCCCCTCTTGTCACAATCTTATCTGTATCCATTTGTTTTGTAAAGGTTTTGATTGTGTATATGTGTTCATGATGTGTGGGGGACATACGTGCCATGGTGTGAATGTGGAGGTCAGAGGACAATTCTGCGGAAAGCAACAAGTACCTTTATCTACTGAGCTGTCTTGCTGGCCTATTTAGTAAAATTAAATTTACTAGCTCTGTGTCATCTCAAGTGCTACCTATTAAGAGATAAACTGTGTCCTCTGATCTGTTTAAGTCTTTATTTTCAGAAAGGGACTTAATCTGAAATAGGAAACTTGTTAAGATGAGGTAGTATCAGAGGAGGCTCTTAATCCAATGATTCTTGTTTTTCTTTTTTTTTCTTTTCTTTTTTCTTTCTTTTCTTTTCTTTCTTTTTTTTTTTTTTTTTTTTTTTTTGCTTTTTCGAAACAGGGTTTCTCTGTAGCTTTGGAGCCTGTCCTGGAACTAGCTCTTGTAGACCAGGCTGGTCTCGAACTCACAAAGATCCGCCTGCCTCTGCCTCCCAAGTGCTGGGATTAAAGGCGTGCACCACCACCGCTGGGCTGATTCTTGTTTTTCTAAGAGGGACATTTGAATACAGAGACACTGGGATAGTTCCACGTGACTACGAAGGAAGAGACTAGAGTGATGTGGAGGCAAACAAGAAGCACCAAAAAACTGATGTTAGCTGTGCAGGATAGCACAAGTCTCTAATCCTGGCATTCTGAGGCTAAAGCAGAAAGGTAGAAGGAGTTTACCAGAGTCTGAGGAATCACAACTTTGTTGGCACCCTAAGTTCAGAGTCTAGCCTAGGTTTTGACCTCTAAAACTATAAGAGAATAAACTTTAGCTGTTTTAAGTCACTGAGTTAGCATCTCTGTAATTGAAGCCCAGAAAAACCAACATGCCACCTTCTTCATAGAGCCTTCTCTTAACTTTCCAAGAAGTGATCTATTTTCCAAATTCCTACAGCACTGTATCCAGAGTCAGTCTTGTGATGTAGTACAGCTGAACTGGAACTCACTATATGGCCTAGAATAGCTTTAAACTTGTGGTACTTCCTTCTCCTGCCTTAGTCTACCAAATGCTGTGACTCTCTTTCTCTCCTTTTATGTTCACAGGACCTTTCTAGAGGAACTTTTCCTGGAAAGCAGAAACTATTGATGGCCCTCTGTACCTAAGGGTACTACTGCATTAAAAAATAGAAAATTACATTTGTAATGATTTTTTCTAACTCTCTAAACAATACAATATAACTAATTATATAGTATTCACACTGTATTAGAGGAAGAAACCTGGTCAGTCATCCTCATCAACTTAGACTATGAAACCCAATATGAACAAGTTCAACAGAACTGTCATATG
This sequence comes from Dicrostonyx torquatus, assembly GCA_028555095.1. NCBI lineage: Eukaryota > Metazoa > Chordata > Mammalia > Rodentia > Cricetidae > Dicrostonyx > Dicrostonyx torquatus. The sequence goes on along the minus strand of JAQHUG010000345.1, from coordinate 1,442,694 downwards.
TGGGCTTCCCATGCAAGCTTCACCATTGCCAGGACATAAATTTTATTTTTTTCAATTTCATACTGTATTAGGTAGTATAAATAATTTAGAGATAAGGTAATTCCAAAAATACAGGATACAGAGGTTAAATGCAAATAGGACAGCATTTTCTTTCTTTCTTCTTCTTCTTCTGGATGCTTTCGATGCCTTCCCCCCCTCCCCGAGACAAGGTTTCTCTGTAGTTTTGGAGCCTGTCCTGGAATTCATTCTGTAGACCAGGCAGGCCTTGAACTCACAAAGATCCAACTGCCTCTGCCTCCAGAATGCTGGGATTAAAGCCATGAGCCACCACGATTTGCCTGGACAGCATTTTCTATAGGGGATTTGAGAATCTATGAGTTTTGGTATCTTAGAGAGTCTGAAATAAATCCTCCACGGATACTGAAGCCCAAATACTCATACCCTGTGGACAGCTCTCAATACCTGGCATGCATTCAATATATACTAACTAGAAATCACATTCCTCACCCCCAACACACTTATTTTCATCTGAATGGTTCTGATTCTCCACACATGCTGACAAGTTAAACACAACACAAAATTTTTCTACTGAAAATTCTTATTTTTTGTTTCTTTGGTGCTGCGTACCCAAGCCAGACTCCTGAACACTCACAACAGTCACTCTTCACTGAGCTACATTCATAGGGACATTCCTAGATTTACAGCTACTTACCATGTCAATACACAAAATATTGATATGTACACATATTGCTCTTAGCTAATGTTCGCAATAAAAAAAGATGTTTAAAAATATATTATTTGAAAACTACTTGATTTTCCTTACTCTCTTCTCACTATCTAGGTCATGTTTGGTAGGAAATAGAAATCCTCCTGCCTCAGGCTCCTGAGTATTAGGGTTACAGGCATGAGCCATGGCACCTAGGCTTGATTTTCTCTTAGTCTAATAAAAATGCAGTCTACCTAAAAATCTCAGTTTTGCTGACATTTGGTGGGTAACAATGATACTTTTGCATTTCTTCAACTGTTTAAATACTTTAAGTCTATATTTTATAGAAAAAAACAGAGTTACTTTCATATAACATTAAATAAATATGGAAAAGGAGATGGTGAGATGCTCAGCAGGCAAGGGCAACTGTTGCCAGGCCCAACAATTTAAGTCCAATCCCTGGGACCCACATGGTACAAGAAAAAATGATCACATGTGCACAAACACACACACACACACAGCAAAAATTAATAAATAAATGTAATTTTAAAAATTAGGGATTTAACCTAATGAATAATTTCCCAAATAGTAATCTGATTCACAAACTCACCATGTCCTCCTGTGAGACCTTTGTTTGATCTTTAAAAAATGTAAATAAATGAGTAGTGTGAAATAAATATTCAACAGGCTTAGTATTAGTAAAAGAGATGGTTAATGAGAACTTTGTTGCCTCTTTGCTTGCATACTGGGAATGCCAAAGTTGTACACTGAATTATATAGAACATAAATATCTATTTATAGTGTAAGTGCCAAAGGTCTCACCATCTCCTTCAAATTTGGTGATCATTAGTATTATTAACAGACACAAGTTAATATTATTAGCTGTTCACTATTATTCTTAATGATACAGAACAGAAAATCCCTCACAGTTACATGTTCTGGTTTATATATAAATATAGCATATCAAACTATATGGCTGCCATTACTCCTTCCACCAATAAAGTTTATTCCCTTTATGTACTTATCCATTTATGGCTATAGACATTTATTAAATACTTTATTAGTTTCTCTCTCTCTCTTTCTCTCTCTCTCTCTCTCTCTCTCTCTCTCTCTCTAGCTCAAAGGGATGTTCAGGTCTCCTGGAAATGGAGTTGCAGGTATTTATGAGCTGCCTGATGTGGGTGCTGGGAATCAAACTTAGAACAATATACACTCTTCCTTGCTGAGCCATTGCTCCAGGCCTAGAAGTTTATTAATTAACTCAGCAAATGTTTGTTGAGCTCCTAGACACCCACCATATGTATTTTTTAGAATAGACTAAAGTAGAAAAGATCAACTATTCAGAAGTAGATAAAATATGCTAGATTATACAGTAGGTAGACATTGGAGCCAATGGCAAGAAAGGGGATAATGTAGGAGCAACCCCTGGCCCAGCCCTCAAGAAGCACCCAATCTAATGAGCACGGAGGGCATAAACCAGCTCCATCACTTCCCTTTCTTCTTATATTGATCCAGTACTTCACAAAAGGGCTTCTTTTTCCTGATAGTTTTCACTACAACACTAAAATTTTTCATGGAGCCCTACTGTTTAGTCAATCAAGCCAAACTCTCCTGCCTGAAACAAGAAATAGAACATTCAAAGTCTTCCACAAACCAGATGTGTGGCATAAACCTGTAATCCCAGCACTCTGGAGAGAAGGGAATATCTCAAATTCAACACGAACCTGGGCTCCGTAGAGAGAAGCTGTCTTAAAACAGAACAAAACAACAACAAACACAACCAAAGAAGCCTTCCATGGTCTGTTAGCAAATTCACAAACTAGGAACACAGGCAACTAGACTTCCTGAATGCAAATTTATTATCGTTACCCATATTTCTTGCTTAGTCTATAAAAAGGAATTTTAAAAACCAGAGGCTTCTTCACTAAGTTATTATGAGAATATAATTTGTGAAATGCTCATCACCTATTTAGCGAATAGTAAGCATGCAAAATATGAGCCCTACCTAAGCTTTACCTATCACTGTTGTTGCCATTCTATCTTCAACTCGAGCCTTATCTCCGAAAACCCAGTGTAACATCCTGTTTTCCAGATAAACTGAACTCTTTTTTATTTGGTGTGTGTGTAAGTTAGAGGACAACTTTGTTAAGTGAGTTCTCCTACTTTAAGGTGGGTTCTGGCATGAGTTGTCTCACAAGCCCCAAACTAGACTATTGCCATCCCTTAAGCATACAGCACTACACTCTGATTTATCAGTCTGTAAAACAGTGTATCATCTCCACGTATTAAGATTCTCACAATTCTTGAGGCTCTAGCTCAGTTCCACAATACATTACAGATACTCATCACACAAATTCTGCTATATTCATCTTGGTATCCCGTAGACTTTGCAGTGTAGAGTTCCAGTCAGTTTGCGGCATACATGGTAGTTCTTAATAAAATGTTCGAAGAATGAATTCCTGCTTCCTCTCTCTCATGGAACTGTTAAGACAGCAGCTCCATATCACAAGTATAAAGACCTCTTTTGATATTTCGTAAAGTTGGCTAGCAAGTTCTCTATCACCAATGTGGTAATCCCTAATATAGCACAGTACCCCAAGCACAGTAGATGCCTAAAAATCCAGGGAGCTGAACTGAATGGCAGCCACCTCATCTTGTAAATTAAAATCTCGTTGTATTCACTGTGTTCAAGTATAGCTCAGCCTTTTAAATATATTTTAATATTTAACCTGCCCATAAACCCATATCTATCTTCAGTCACTCTGACCATATCCCATTTGCTTATTCTTGGTTAAGAGAGACAATATCCAAAATTCTAAAAAAAGAATAGAAAATCAAATGTTTATAGAACCATAAAATGAAGCGAAAGTATTGCAGAGCATGAAGAACTAGAAAATACATCTGCCTACAAGTTTTACTGAGCTTTTCTATGAAAGAATATGAGCTTGGTGTTGATAGCTCTTCCAAGTTTTCAAGACAAGTCAGAAATTCAAAGTTTGTGTAAAATTTTAAAGACTTTACCAAGAAATTCCTTCCGATCATCTCTGCCTAGCTCTCAATCATTCTGAATTAACCCGAGAGACAAATATATGTGACAATTTGTTTAACTACGATGAGTCCCTACTCTGTGCCAGGTGCTAGAGAATGAGACATGAACAGTAAAAATAAATAGCAGCTAACATTTATTGAACATTTTTTAGATGCCAAGCACTGTTACATGTTACAGGAATTAATTTTATCCTTTAAACAACTCTACTAAGTAAGTACTATATTATCTCTATTTTAAAGAGGAGGAAGCTAAGGCACAAAATTTATAAATCTGTTCCAGGTCATACAATTAGTAAACAGAAAAGCTGAAATTGGGACCTCAGATTCTACTGAAAAGTTTACAATTTGAAAGCAAGTGCTATTCAGTATTTGCTATTGAGATCACTGATTATACACAGATAAAATAATGAAACTGCACCTTGCCTCATCCCACACAAAAAGTGGATCAGAGATCTAAACATTAAGGGCAAAACAGTTGAGATTCCAGAAGATAATATACATAGTAACTTAAAAATCTTGGGGGAAGAAAAGATTGATAAAGTTGATGGTAATATTCCAAGCTTTTAGCAACCTTAAACAGATTCGTTTTATTTATTTAAATACTTTTATGTGTAAATAAATAAATGTATATGTACTACATGTATCCAGTGCCCATGGAGACCAGAAAAGGGCACTGGATGAGTGCTCTAGAACACTGAGCCACCTGTCCAGCACCCTCCCACTTTAAAAAAAAAAAAAAAAAAAAAAAAACAATGCTAAGGATCAAGCCCACTGAGCATGTCAAGCAAATTCTGTCATTCAACTATGAATTCTCAACTTTCAGAGTTTTAAAATATATAACAAACTGGGAAATGACATCTGTAATACATATATACAAGGGTTAATAATTAGAATATGTAAAGGAACACTTAAAAAATACAATATGAAAATATACAATCTAACAGAACAAGCCTCAGCTGGGTGTAAACCTACCACAGTTAACCAACACAACAAACCCAAGAACAGTCAATTTGCTGCCATTGAACAATAAGGATATTAAGGAATCTATTTCATGTTGCAGGCACACAGAGCAGGAGGGGAATCCAGCCAGAAGAGTAGAAGAAGCAAGATGTAATTCTCCACAGTATAGAAAGTAGACAGCAAAGTAAAGGTTGAACATCTAACACATCAAAAGTAGATCAAGTAAATGGATATTTTCAGCTTTGTGAACAGATATAGTCTCTGTCACCACAGCTCAATTCTGCCACTGGAAGCACTACAGCCATAGATGTCATGTAAATAAGTATGGTTGTACTCCAATGAAACAGTCTTTACAAAAACAAGTGGTTGACAAAATTTGACCTATGAGCTAATATGGAGAATCTTAATGTAGGAAGCTACAATTCCTACACTCTAGGAATACTTTCTGCATCTTATGCTACTTTTTATGTCAGCTGACACCTCTAATTTTTCTAAGCTATACTACACACACATAGTATACAGTACATAACCATACTACACTTAACAGTTTTGGAATGGTAAAAAACAACAACACCCTCTAACTTATTATCTGTGGCAATTTCCCATTCATCTTTATTTCACTGAAAAAAAAATGTTTTTGATAATCATCATCTAAGCCAGAGTTTTAAAATGTTCCCTTATCATTCACAGTATCAGTTACCAACACCTGGAATGTCGAACTCTGCTCAATGTCCACTCTCCAGACCTTAATTTAGAACCTTATTATTTCTTTCCTTTCTCTTCAGTCTATCGTCCATATCTCAAAAGAACATCCACTGTGCTGGGAAGCTAGATCAGTCCTTAGAGTTCTTGTCTTCCAGGCATGAGGACCTAAGTTCCACCCCACAAACAAACAATAACAACAACACAACAGGTAGAGTGGCACATGCTTGCAATCCCAGTGCTGAAAAGGCAGACAGGCAGAATCCTGGGGTTTGCTAGGCAACTAGAAAACCCTACTTGGCAAATTCCAGGCCACCAAGAGGCCCAGCTGACAGATGAATAGACGGATGGATGGATGATAGATTGACTGATAGGCAGACAGACAGACACAGATGTAATGCCAAGTTAAACAGTGCCTGGGAAATGACAATGGAGATTGAATTCTGGGTTCTACATGTATGAGCACACGTGTGCACAACCAAACACACAAAGAACATCCATTCATCTTTTAAAAATTAAATCTTATCATATACTACTCCTCTCGAAAGTCTTGCCTCCTCCTCAACTGAGGATTCAGGCTTAAACTCCTCAATCAAGTCTTTAACACCCTTTCTCATCTTGCCTCTGACCATACTTGCATATACCATGCACCACCTTATTCAAGTTACATGTCTTTGACATTAAAGTTATCAGATCCATCACTAGATCTTATTTTTTAATGTGCTGGTATCAGAGTATATATAGGGCTTGGAAGACGGCTCAGTTGGTAAAGTGCTTATCCCACAAGGGCATAAGGACCTAAGTCTGCAACCCTAGTCCTATAGTGCACATCTGTAACCCCACCGCTGGAGGGTAAAAAATAGCAGATCTCTGAAGTCCCTTGGCTAGTCAGCCTAGCTGAATCACTAAGTTCCAGGTTTAGCTGAGAGGCCCTGTCTCAAAAAATAAAATGGCTGAGACTGTAAAATGGCTCAGCAGGTAAAGGTACTAGCTGTCAAGCCTGATGACCTGAGTTCAATCTGGCAGACCCATATGAGTGGAAAAAGAGAAGTGATCCCCACAAGTTGTCCTCAAATTTCCACACACATACACAAATAACTAAAGAACAGAGAATAAGCCGGGCAGTGGTGGCGCACGCCTTTAATCCCAGCACTCTGGAGGCAGAGGCAGGCGGATCTCTGTGAGTTCAAGACCAGCCTGGTCTACAAGAGCTAGTTCCAGGACAGGCTCCAAAGCCACAGAGAAACCCTGTCTCGAAAAAAAAAAAAAAAGAACAGAGAATAAAATGTCAAGGTTAAAAAAAAAAACTTAAAGATAGAAAACCAATCAAGGAAGACACCCAAAGACAGCCTCTGGTCTCCACATACATATACACATATTACACACACTTACACACACTTACACACATACACACACACACACACGGTACAAGGGAGATAGTTCAGTATTACAGTGCTTACCTAGTTTGAGAAGGCCCTGAGTTTGATCCCTACCACATTCCCAAAAGGGTATGTGCACAAGATACATCAGCATAAATAATTTTTATACTATTTTAATGTAACTGGTTTTATTTATAATCAATGTAGTTTATTTTATACAATTAAAAATATTAGAGAGATCCATGCTACAAGGACCATGGCACACATAAGCTCCTACCTCTCTGCATTAGAAAGACTCAGAAAATTTTTCACTGAATATACATGTGGTGTTGAAAATCCTTACAAATTCTTTTAATTAAAAGTCCCTCCCTACCCCTTTTGAGCTGGGGATAAAGCCAAGGACCTTATGTTGTATGCTAGGCAGACACTCTACCATAAGTACAATGTCAACCCCTGAAAGTCTGTTTTCTTCTCCTGAGACTGGGCCTTTACTCTATAGCCCAGTTCAGCTTCAAACTTAAAGCTCTCCTGCCTCAGCCTCTTATGCACAGAGATTATAGATGAGAGTCACCAGGCCTGGCTTCTAAGGTTTGTTTTGTTTTTAATTATGTGGGGTCTTATATTGTCAATGGATTCTAGGACCTCCTAGGATATTAACATCATTATATAAAGTGATCTGGTATTTGCATATCCCCTATACCTGTAATACCCAATAAAATGTAAATGTCATGTAAACAGTTTTTAAGCTGTCGAGTTTAGGGAATAACAAGAAAAAATAATAGCAACAAGAAAAAAACCTGTATGTTTAGCACAGATCCAATGCTTTTAAATGGATGCTTCCAATCAGAGATTGGTGGAAGCTGTAGATGCAAAACTCCAGGCCATAAGTCAACTATATATCACTGGCTGATTTACCTCATATCCATTTGAACTCTGAATTCCCCATTATAATAAAACTTGAATTAAAGTGAAAAGGATGGGGACCCTAGGTCTCTATTCATCGTTCTTTTTTTCCCTTTAGGCTTTTTGTGTACTTTCGTTGTGCACTAAACATCTAGAAGAAGGGGAGCATCTTTTTAAACTCTAGAAAAAGGTTCTTTCTTGATGCTTTTTTTTTTTGTACCAATGGCGAGCTAGGAAACATCCAATATTTCTGTACTTTTTTGTATCCCACCCAGCCTTTGTACCGACCAACTTGTTCAAACAAAAATTAATGACTCTCTAATATATGGTGCTATTTGACTTAGCAAACGCCTGTAAGGCAATGTGTCGAATGAGGAAGCAGTAGGCCATATTCAGGAGCCCCTTTCATCAACGCATACTATCTTGGGAAATCAACTACTACCTTTCTAGGTCTCAGGCTAAATCACTACTTGATATGAAACCATGACATGATCTCTAAAGCCACCACAGTCATTACATATTCGTTCTTCACTATTAAACTAGCTTCAACAAGACCTTTCGGATGACCTCCCCAGGTGACCCTGCTCTTTAAGTAGCGGCTGTCCCCTTCCAGGAAACACACTTTGGGTCACCGCCCCCAAACAGCCGGGTCCCTCCTTTTAAAGACAACTCCTTGAGTTGATGGAGGTGCTCTCCTTTCCTAAGCAGTTCCACTCTCTGTACCTTTTGACGTCCAGCTCCTACATCCAACCCCGGCCACCTTTTCTTTCCTCGTCAAGCTCTTCCCTTTTCCTGTTGCTGCCTCCAAAGGGACTAGAGGCTCCTCGGGGCTCATAGGTCCTGAGACCCTCGGGAGTCATAAAGACAGGCCATTCAGCGCCAGGACCTTCACAGACTGATTCCCGCGTCAGTCCCCCACTCTGGTACTCGCGTTCGCAACCCCCATTTCTAAGCAACCACCTCTTGTGCATGCACGCAAAAAACTACTCCAGCCCTGACAGCCAGGACTTGGCCCCCAAGCCGCCTCCCCTACCCCTGGGTGCTACTCTGGGGTTCCGAACACTGCGCACGGCCTAACCCAACTCCACGGCCCGCCACCCCCTCAACCCACCAACCCCAGCGCCCCCGTCCCGTTCGCTCCTGGGGTCTTTTCTCCGCGCCCCCAGCCCCGACCTCACGCCCCGCGGTAGCCGGCTCCCCAGCCGCAGCGCCACCCCGCGCAACCCGCGGCCGCCCTGCACTCCCGCAGAGCCCGGACCCCGCACCCTCCCCACCGCCGCCTCGCCGCTCCCGCCCGCGCCCCGCCCGCAGGCCCCGGGCCCGCTCCCCAACATGGCGACGGGGACACGAGCGCGGCGGCGGGTGGGGCGGCTGCGGGCCCGGGCCGCACTCGGGCCGAGCTGCACGGCCACCCGGCGCCATCTTCGCGCGCCAGGCCCGGGCGGCGCCTCCTCCCCACGGAGCCAGCCGGGCCGGGCCCGGAACGCTCAGCAGGCCCACCCCTTACGGGGCCAGCGTCGCCGTCGCCTCACCTGAGCGCGGCCCCGGCCCTCCCGGGCGGGCCTCGCAGCGCCGGCCCGGGCCGTGCGTGCCCGGCGCCCTCGGCGCGTCCGTCCGCCCGTCCTCGCGTGCGCCCGTCCGTCCGGCCGTCGGCGCCCGGCCGCCCGCAGCCCGACCCGGCAGGGCCTCAGGGAGCCGGTGGGGAGGGGGGGGATGGGCCGGACCGGGCCGGGAGGGAGGGGGAGGGAAGGAGAGAGGGAGGGAGCGCGGCGGGGGCGGGGCGGGCCTGAGGGGCGGGGCCCTGTCCACGTGACCAGGCGTCCCCCGGCGCGCAAGGTGGAGCGCGCGAGCTGGAGTGCTGTGCTAGCGAGCGTGCGAGCTTCGGTGCTGGCTCCGATCTTGGTCTGATTAGCTGTCCAGCGCTGTCCCAGCGGATGGCTCCACGCCTCAGTTTGCTCATCCCAACTCTAGGGATAACAGCATTTTCTTTTGCAGAGGAAATGAGGGAAAGGCTTGGAAAGCGTTTGACACAGCCATCTAATAATGGCATTATTAGCATAGTGTCTAGTAACAGTGGCGATAAAGATAACCTTTATTAGTCTCCTATCAGTATTTCCCTACTTCGTCCCGCCACCCTAGCAAACTCAGTAGGTGCTCACAAAATAGAATAGTTGAGTGAACAAGTGTAGGCGGGCCTCTGGCTTCCTCGCTTCCCAAAGAAGGGAAGCTGTCTTAGCGCTGGGCTGCGCCCTCAGACACTTAAATCAGCTTCCACCCCTTAGCTTCGTGATTTTCTTTACCTCTCTTGTATCTTAGCTTCTTCCCCTGTAAGGGATGGTTGGGGCAGGTGGATTCTTCACAACTCAGTTGTATTGTCTCGTTTAAGAGAGGAAATCTGGAACCCTTTTCTCAGATCTTTATTGAGTACACACTGTGTACGGGAGCCACCGCCAGCGTGCTCCTCTATTATTTTTATTGCTAGTAATATTCCTCAGTCAGAAATCTGAGTATGCCATTCTTACTAAAAAATGATTCTACAGAGTCTAGATGAGTGTGTGTGTGTGTGTGTGACATAAAAGCAACAGGGTGAGAACTATTTGAAGGGAGAAAAGGGATAGGAGAATAAAGGTCATGTGGGATGAATATAAGCGTGATATGTGGCCAGGTGGTGGTGGCCCACGCCTTTAATCCCAGCACTCCAGTGGCAGAGGCAGATCAATCTCTGAGTTCGAGGCCAGCCTGGTCTACAAAGTGAGTTCCAGGACAGCTAGAACTGTTACACAGAGAAACCCTGTCTTAAAAACAAACAAACAAAATTCCAAAAATGTGATATGAATGTATGGAGATCTCATAATGAAACCTATTAATAATTAAAGATTTATTTTTATGTATGTGTGAGTGTTTTGCCTATGTGTATCTAGCACATATGTATGTTCATCACACATGTATGTATGTGCACCACACACACATGCATGGTGCCTGTGGAGGTCAGAACAGGTGTCAGATCTCCTGGAACTAGAGTTCCAGGCAATTGTGAGCGCTGTGTGGATTCTGGGAATCTCCGGGTCCTCTGGGAGAATAGTAAGTGCTCATAACTCACCTCTGTAGTCCCTACAATAATTTATTATTTAAAAAAACCAGGCAGGCAAAATAGATCAATGGGTAAGATAATGGTAAGCACTTGCTTACCAAACCTGACAAACTGAGTTCCCTCAAAAACACACATGATGGAAGGAGAGAAATGACTCCCACAAGTTGTCTTCTGGCCTCTGAGCATGTGCATACCTACACACATGTGTATATGCAGACACACATTAGATTTTTAATAATATTTCATCTATGTATGTGAGTGTTTTGCCTGCATGTATGTGTGTGTACCATGTGCATACCTGGAGTCTGCCTGTGGATTCAAGAAGAGGGCATTACATACCTTGGAACTGCATTTATAGATGTTTGTAAAAACTCCCATGTGGGTCCTGGGAACTAAACCATCGAATTGTCTCTCTAATGCCATGCAACCATTTTTTAAATGTAATAAAAAAAATTGAAATCCATTCAGTGTCTCATCACTGCTCTTAAGCTGAAGGACAAATGCATTTCATCACCAGGCTTATTTAGGGTCCTCTTTCCTGCCCTGTGGTTCCCTGTACATGCTGATCCCACTGCCTGAGATTCTCTCCCACATAGAGAAACTTCACATCCCAGGTCAAACATGGCTTCCTCACGGATATGATCTCTCTGTGCACAGGCTCCCTTGGCAGCACGGACTTACCAACTAAGTGCACTCGATTGTTTCAAATCTTTACCACTAGCCTGGACTCTTGATGTTGGCTGCTGCTTTTCTGTAAATAGCACAGTGTCTGGTAGAGGGTAGATATTAAGTGAGTATTTATGTGTATCCTACGTGCCATTCTATGTTCTAGGCTCAAGACCTTAAAAAGATGGAGAACCAAGGGCAAGCCACAAGGGTCTCACTATGTATCATATCTGGCTTTGAATTCAGAGATCCATTTGCCTCTGCTACCTCAGTGCTAGGATTTTAAAGCATGTACAATCACTCCCAAAGCCTAAAATAATTTTTATTACGATATATTAACCATAAAACATAAGAGTTTTCATTATGACATTTCCATGTTCATGTATGTATATTATACTTGGATCCTACTTACTCTATGCTATCCTATCCTGTACATCCCCCTTCCTCTCCCTGACCTCTTTCCTCTTCCAAAACTGTCCCTCTTCTACTTTTGTGTCCTTTTTTAAGCCCACACGTGAGAGAAAGCACATAATATGTTTTAAATTCCACATGCGAGGGAAAGCACGCAATATGTGTTAACTTTCACATGTGAGAGAAAGCACAGAATATGTATTAAATTCCACATGCGAGGGAAAGCACGCAATATGTGTTAAATTCCACCTGTGAGAGAAAGCACACATATATGTTAAATTACACACATGAGAGAAAGCACAGAATATGTGTTAAATTCCACATGCGAGGGAAAGCACGCAATATGTGTTAAACCCCACCTGTGAGAGAAAGCACACATAAGTGTTAAATTACACACGTGAGAGAAAGCACAGAATATGTGTTAAATTCCACATGTGAGGGAAAGCACATGATGTGTGTTAAACCCCACCTGTGAGAGAAAGCACACATATGTGTTAAATTACACACATGAGAGAAAGCACATATATGTGTTAAATTCCACATGCAAGGGAAAGCACACAATATGTGTTAAACCCCACCTGTGAGAGAAAGCACACATATGTGTTATATTCCACATGCGAGAGAAAGCACATGATGTGTGTCTTTTCTAAGTCTGGCTATTTTGCTTACCATCATGATCTCTAGTTGCAATCATGTTTCACCAAAAGACATAATTTTATTTTTATTATTCATTTTAACTTTCATGAGTGTGTCTAGGGAGTGGGTGTCTGTGCCTGTGCCCGTGTGTGTGTTGGTGGGGGGGGTTGCCCTAAGAGTCTAGAAGAGGGTTTCAAATTCCCTAGTGGTTGAACTCAGAACTTCTGAAAGAGAAGCTAGTACTTTGAACTGCTATGTCATGTTTTCATCTCCTATTTTTATTTTTAAAAATAAAATATGTGTTAAATATTTTTAAAATATATTTTAAAATATATAAATTGACTGGCCTAGAACTTACTGGTGCCAAACTCACAGAGATCTGCCTCTCAAGCACTGGGATAAAAAGCACACTTCTATATCCAGTTGATTTCATTCTTTTTATAATACTTAATTATCCATGTGCAACAACTTCTTTATCCACTAATGGGATTCGAGGCTGATTATATAGCTTGGCCACTGTGAATAATACCCCAATGAACACGTGTGTGTGGGCAATACCCCAGTGAACACGCATGTGTGGGCATCTTTGTCCTATATTAACAAACATCCACTCTTTTTAGGTATGTTTACAGAAGAGCAGTGTAGCTGGATCATATGGTAGGCCTTTCATGAATTGTTTGAGGAGCATTCACATTAATTTCCGTGGTGTCTGGATTAATGCATCCTCTCACTTTTCATGTTATAAATGTTGTAACTTATATATGTAGCATGATTTCTAATCAATCTTAAGAAAACACCCGGAGTCAGATGATCAGAGAAGCAAAGCACCCAGCCACTAGTTCTCACCTCTACAAAATCCCAAGACTGAATGGGGTAGCCTGCCTCTATAAGTTCTCAGACTGAATGCCATGAGCTCCTGGATCCTTCTACCTTGTATTCCTCTCTCCACCCAACCACATTCCTTCCTGTCTCCCTAGTGCCCTAGAGCCGGGATTAAAGGTGTTGTGACTCCTAAACACGGGGTTAAAGATGTGAGCCACCACCACCTGGATCTGTTTCTCTTTTAGACTAGATCAACCTTGTTTACCCAGGGTGGCCTTGAACTCACAGAAATTTGTCTGCTCCTGCCTCCCGAGTGCTGGTATTAAAGGTGTGAGCCACCACTGCCGGGCCTCTAAGGCTAACTAGTGACTAACTTCACACTCTGATCTTCAGGCAAGCTTTATTTGTTAGATCACAAACAAAATATTACATTTCCCCTATTTTGTCTAAAATAAAAAAGGTTATAACTAATATAGGACAAACTATATATAATAAGCACAATAACTGTATACAATATATACAGGTAATAAGAACATCAACAATATTGAGTGTTGTAAGGAGAGGGCCCGCTTGTTCTTCCCAGCCGCCTGGCTAGCTTAGCCCTGAAATAACCACACAGAAATTGTATTAATTAAATCACTGCTTAGCCCATTATCTCTAACCTCTTATTGGCTAACTCTCATATCTTGATTTAACCCATTTCTATTAATCTGTATATTGCCACGTAGCAGTGGCTTACCAGGAAAGATTCAGCATTTCTGTCTCTGGTGGCTCCATGGTGTCTCTCCCCTACTCCGCCTTTCTTCCTCCCAGCATTCAGTTCTATCTTCCCATGCCTACCTAAGTTCTGCCCTATCAACTAGGCCAAGGCAGTTTCTTTATTCATTAATAGAAGCAACACATGAACAGAAGGACCTCCTACACCAATTGAGTCCAGTTGCATTTGACAAATTAAGAGAAAATACTCCATTATCTATCCTATCTTGGTGAGTCCAAAGTCTTGTACCTAATTCACTTTCTATCCTAATTTGCATTACCATCCAAAACTATCTTTTGATAGCTCTCAATACACTTTAGACTTCTATATTGAGTTTCTTTTCTGAGACTGGTAAACAAGGAAAACTTTATCTAGTCTTTAATTCCCTTAGAGACCTGAGAAAGGAATAATATTAACTGAGTAAGCAGGAGGTGCAAGCAAGTGACTTCCAAAAAAATGTAAGAAATGACAGAAACATCTGACTTCATGGATAGTCACCCAAGGTCCTGCTGTAGCACTGGGGCATCGACCTTCAGTCTAAAGGCCTAGCATATCTGACAGACTTATCTGTGAAACAGGATATTTGGAGAACTGTCCTGCCTTGTCTAGGCAAGGTTCTGCAGTCATTTTCCTTTCTGTACTATTTGTCCAGTTTGGACAGCATACTGTCAGCAGTTGAGGAAAGGGCATTTTCTTGTCCAGTGGCTAACTTTTGACATAATGAAAGTAAACTCCAAGATCTTTTCCAGGGTTCACTTTTCTGCTCATAAATTTGTCACTTTCATCATTAGTAAAAGGTACTACAATTTCTGCTGGGTCTATTCCTGCTCATTGACAAAGTCTCAATTTTCATTTTAGAATCAACTCAGAGAATTTTCCACATAAGTTTTTATTTTTTAATTTGTTTATGTGGTAAAAAGATTCATTCTAAGATAATATCTTCCCTGTGCCTTAATATTTCTGTAGGAGAATGCTTAGAGTATAAAATAACCAAGATGCAATCAAGCTTTGGATCCAAACGATCCACATGTGCATCCTATAATTTCTTTTCTACCAAAGCCAGTTCTCACTAAACTTCAGCTGATAATTCTCTTGGACTACTTAAGTCCTTGTCACCATCTTCAATATGCTGAACATTTAGCTGCTCCTGTATCAGCTGTTCGAAGGCCTGCAGATTCTCTGTTGTTAAAGCCTGTTGTGCAACCCATACAGGTTTGGCATCAACCATTTTAAAGGTAGGGTTGTTGGTGCCTTTGAAAGATCAGCAGCTGTTGTCCCTGTTCTTATACAACCTTAATGGTTGGTGACTGTTCTTTATAATACCTTCTAATATTTTTTCCCAGAAGCATATGTTAATGTATGATTTGTTTCTGAGATTGGAGGAATATTAATTTATATATTCCATTGCTGTAACAAATCACATCCTCACAAATTCTTTGCTAGCCATATATGTCTTTAATTTTTCTTTCTGTCCTTCTGGCCATATACATTTGACCCATCTTGTGCTCTGTTTTGATGTGGGATGTCCTTCTGTGTATGTGTTGCTTTTTTTTGGTTGACAAATAAAGCTATTTTGATCAATGATTTAGCAGAGTAAAGTCAGGTGGGAAATTCAAACAGAGATATAGAGAGAAGGGGAGTAGGCAGAGTTAAGGAGACACCATGTAGCTGCCAAAGGAGAAAGATGATAGAACATTACCAGTAGGCCACTGTCTTGTGGGCAATACATAGATTAATAGAAATGTGTTAATTTAAGATGTAAGAGCTAGCTAGGAATATACCTGAGCCATTGGCTAAATAGTATTACAGTTGATATAGTTTCTGTGTGGTTATTTGGGTCTGGGCGGCCAGAAAATGCAATCTCTGCCTACACTGAAATAATGTTCCAGTCCCTAAAAGCTGAACATTTACCTCCTAAAGAGGCCAATTTGGATGCCAAGATGCTGGTGCATTATTGTTACATCCACATCTGTGTCTATAAGACCTTCAATGACAACATCATTTATTTGTATTTTTAATTTTGATCTTTGTTCATTTATAGAAGTTTGCCAACATATTCAGTTTATGGTTTCTCTTAAACTTTTTTGTTCTCCCTTCTATAGCTGTTCTATCATCCAAAGCTCTTACAATAGGCATTAGGTTCTTTAATTGCTCTGGGAAATAGTTTCCTCCATGATGGCAGGAAACAACTAAACCAGATTTGGCATAGGGGCCTGCAAGAGGCCCCTCAAGGCATTTTCCGATGGCAAAGGGTTATCTTGACTGTCCCTTATTGATCTACATTCACTAGTCCAACGCCTGCCCTTGCCACACCTTCTGCATAATCCAGAAGGGAGTTGTGTTCTGAATGGATTATGCTTCGAAAAAATATTTCTAGAAATGCCTTGTTTATGATCCCTTTTAAGGTGACCTTGTTTACTGCTATTGCAACATTTGACATTTTGATTTTTCTTCAAACCTCTGGAAAACACCTCTGCTATCCAAGCACCATCATGGTCATGAGATTCAATACTGATTGTATCTTGGATCCATTCCTCCAAAAGTGCTGATCTTGACTTTAATGACTTAATTACTGTATTGTATTGTGCCTTAGCATTCTCAAAAGTCAGAGATTCAATTATTATTTGTCTAGCTTCTGAATTTAGTATCATTCTATTTACTGCTAATGTCAATCTTTGATGTGGGATTCCTCTCTGTATGCTGTGAATATGTTTTATTATCATTGGTTAATAAAGAATCTATTTCAGCCAGTGGCTTAGCAGAGGAAAACCAGGTGGGAAATCTGAACAGAGATATATAGAGAGAATAGGCAGAGTCAAGGAGATGCCATGTAGCTACTGAAGAAGAAAGACACTGGAATGCCAGCAACTTACGTAGGCCACAGCCTTGTGGTGATACATAGATGAATAGAAGTGTGTTAATTTAAGATGAAAGAGCTAGCTAGAGAGATAACTAAGCCATTGGCCAAATAGTATTGTAACTAATAAAGTTTCTGGGTGATTATTCAGGTCTGGGCAGCCAGGAAATGAACAAGCAGTCTTTGCTTACAAATCTTTGTAAGAAATCAGTTAAGGTTTCTTTTGGGCCTTGTATGACTTTAGTAAAGGACTCAGTTTTCTTTCCTACTTCTTTTTTTATTTTATAAAATAATTTATTTTTCCATTCAAAAAATTTACACTTCCTCTCCTCCCATTTCCCTCCCGCTCCCCCACTAACCCTCCTCCCTACCCCTCCATCCTTAAGAGAGGGCAGGGTACCCTGCCCTGTGGGAAGTCCAAGGCCCTCCCCACTCCATCCCAGCCTAGGAAGGTGTGCATCCAAATAGACTAGGGACTCAAAAAGCCAATACATGCAGAAGAGACAGGTCCCATTGCCATTATTGATGGCTTCTCAGTCTGCCCCCATTGGTAGCCACATTCAGAGAGTCTGGTTTGATCACATGCTCGTTCAGTCCCGGTCCAGCTGGATTTGGTGAGCTCTCATTAGATCAGGCACACTGTCTCAGTGGTGGACCAACCCCTCGCAGTCCTGAATTCCTTGCCCATCTTCTCCCTCCTTCTGCTCTTCAGCTGGACCTTGGGAGCTCAGTCCATTGCTTTGATGTGGATGTGGGTCTCTGTCTCTATCTACATCCATTGGACGAAATTTCACTCTGAATCAACTGGTACCTCTTTCCTACTTCTTCAATTCTGTTCCAAGTATTCAAAGATGCTGCATGGCATAAAGTCAGGGTGTGGCCATCATATAGAGATTGCCTTTATACATTAGCATAATCCCATCTCCAAGAAGTTGGTCTTGTGAGATTTCCATACCTCTAGCCCTACTTTATTATTCAATGTTCTTAGCTTTATCTTTCCATCAAGTCCTCCATTGTAATTGAGGGCCAGGCTCCAAAACTGCTATAACCAAGTCTCTCCAGTCTTGAGGGATAATTCTATTATGAGTTGACCAAGAGTTTAACATCTGCTTCACAAAAGGTGAATACATGCCTTATGAGACTACTGCTTCCCTTGAATCTCCTTAAATATAACATTTGCACAGGATTCCAGTGAGCGCTTAAACAGTCTTGGGGATTTCTGTCATTTGGCACTTCCTGTTAGGTGATTGAATGTATTAAGCTTGGTTGTTTAAAAACCTTAGGTGGCGCATGCCTTTAATCCCAGCACTCTGGAGGCAGAGGCAGGCGGATCATTGTGAGTTCGAGACCAGCCTGGTCTACAAGAGCTAGTTCCAGCTCAGGCTCCAAAGCCACAGAGAAACCCCGTCTCAAAAAACCAAAAAAAAAAAACACCTTAGGTGTTCCTCTCTAAACTTATAATGCAATGCTGAAATTGATTCTCCTTTAAATTCTTTCTGGATCTGAATATCTCTTATCAAAATAATTAATATTATGACAATACCAGTTAGGTTGATTATCCCTTCATTTCATTGATTTAATTCTTCCAATTTTAAATCATGCATTGCATAATCATACAGAGACATAACTCTCTCCATTGTAATGGTGTTTCCCTTTTTTTTTAACATGGGAAAAAAAACTCTCTCTTTTAACTAATTCCTACCTTTAAGAATCCCCAATTTTCTTACCAAATTTGCTGTCAATGATGATGAAGATGTGAGGCTGACTTCTACTGAGTAGAACAGTAGACATCTGAGTAGGTTTCAAGGCAGCTATCTAGTTTGGCAGTAGCCTGAGAAGTGGGGTTCAGGGAAAGCCCACAATCCACCAGGAGAAAAGAAAAGAAAACCCGAGACCAGCCTGGTCTACAAGAGCTAGTTCCAGCGCAGGCTCCAAAGCCACAGAGAAACCCTGTCTCGAAAAACCAAAAAAAAAAAAAAAAAAGAAAACCCAGCTGACAGGCTGCTGACTATGGCTGTGTGTAGCTCTGGTCTGTGCCATTGGCTGCAAAGCCACAGGCAAGTGGCTTTTTTATGAATTCGTGCCCTAAAGTTGGAAGCCAGATGTATCATGAGTTCTAATCAGTCTTAATAATAAAAACCCAGAGTCAGATATTAGGGGATGAAAGCTGAAAGGTCAGAGAAGCCACTAGTTCCTACCTGTATGAAATCCTCAAACCAAATAGGGTATCCTGTCTCGACACATCTCAGACTGAGTGTGCTGAGCTCCTATCTCCTCCCACCTTATGTTCCTCTCACCACCCAGCCATATTCCTTCCTGTCTCTACTTCCCTAGTGCTGGGATTAAAAGTTTGTACCACCTCTGTCTGTCCTGTATGGGTAGCTAGTGGCTAATTCCACACTCTGATCTTCAGGCAAGCTTTATTTGTTAGATCACAAACAAAATATTACCACATACATAGAATAAAATGAAAAAACTTACACATGTACCTAACTATTCTGTGGTGCCAGGAACTTGAACTCAAGCCATGCACACACTAGACAAATGCTCTCCCACTGAGCTATATCCCTGGTGCATCTAATAAGTCTTTTATTTATGTTCCTGTGATACCACCACTCAGATCAAGTTGCAGATCAATTAACCCACGAATTTCCCTTTTGTACCCTTCCAGTGAATCTCAGTCCCATTATAAGTAAGAATTAACTAATTTCTAGCGTCATAAGCTTATTTTGTCAATTTTTGAACTTCTTATAAACAGAATATGTAACATGTACTCTTTTGTGTTAGCCTAAAAATGTGACAGAGCAAATGAATCACTCTTGGCTATGATAAAGTGAATGAACTGCTTGGTTAATCAATCTGAAGACTGGAATGAAAAGTGATTGATGACTTCATCCTGCAGAGATGGGATTCTGATGACCACCAGCCACCGCCAGTTAGAAATGACAGCATTCACTCATCCAGCATCTCCACAAAAACCTTCAGAGGTGTGAAAACTCTGAAAGGTTCCAGAAACTCAGTAACAACAAAAATCCCATTTTTCAGTTTTAAAAAATGGATAAAAATTGACTCTAGACAAGCCTCCAAAGAAAATAGGCAAACAACAAATAAGCACATGAAAATGTTTAACTTCAGGGGGGACTAGTGAAGTGTAAATCAAAATTGCAGTGAAGGAGCTGGGCAAACAGATTATGGAAAATGCAAGCATAGGACTTAAGTTTAACTTTCCAGCACCCATGGAAAACGCCCAGAGAAATTGTCTGCACCTGTAATTCTGGTGCTGGGGAGGCAGAAAGGCAAATTCCCTCGGGCTTCATGTCTAGATAGTTTTGTAGAGTGGGTTCCAGGTTCAGTGGGAAACTATCCCACTGGGGAAAAAAAAAGACAGAGAGTGGTAAAGGAAGAAACTCAGTTTCTGTGTTACACACACCACACACACACACATGCACAAATTAGTGCTCGTGTGCCCAGCCACAATCACAATGAGAAACTGGCTGAAGGTACAGCTCACTTGCTAGAGTGCTTGACTAGTATTCATGAAGGAATCTCTGAGACTGACCCCCAGCTCAGAAAACACCTCTAATCCCAGTACTTAGCAGGTGGAGGCAGAAGAATCAGAAGTTTGAAGTCAGCCTGGGCTATGTGAAGTCAAAAGGGCAGGGGGGAGGGGCAGAAACTAACAACTATCAGCAAGGACATGGAGGAATAGGAATCCTTATGTATCACGAGTGGGACTGTAACTGTGGAAAACAGCCTGACAATTCCTCAAAAAAATTAAATATGGGATTATTACATGAGCCAGCCTTTCTATCCAATTTAAGATATTTATCCAGAAGAAGAAAAAAGTGGACTTGAAAAGATCTCTGTACACCCGTGCTCACGGTTGTTATGACAACCAAAACACGGAAGCACTTCACGTGTCCGTCCACAAATGAAGGATGAGCAGAGTGTGACTTATATTGTGAAACACTATTCAGCCTTGAAAAAGAAGAGGCTGTGAGGATAATGTGTGCTTGACATGAACAAAGCCTTAAATTTAATTCTCAGCACCAAAAAGAAAAGAAAAAAATAAAGTTTGATACATGCCACAATGTAGCTGAACCTTGACATTATACCAAGTGAAATAAGCTTAAAAGAACAAATACTGTATTATTCCTCTAATTGAGGAAGCACAGTCAATTCACAAAGACAGAAAGCAGATTACTGGTTCCAAGAAGGTAGAAGAAGGGGGAATCTAGAAGCCTTTCATGAGTTCAGGGCTTCCCTTACTGAAGGGTGATGATGTGCGTGGCAGAGTAGAGTTAGATGATAGGGGTGATCTCATGACACTGCGTGTGCCTCTCTCTCTCTCTCTCTCTCT
>JAQHUG010000345.1:1388456-1412843 GCA_028555095.1 Dicrostonyx torquatus | reverse complement strand
GAGCAGCCTCCACCTACAGATTGGCATGCTAATGTGGCCAACTAAATCCACTTAAAACCTGAGAGAGTTTGGGAAGGAATTCTAGACACACACACACACACACACACACACAACAGATTTTTACACGTTTTCTTGCTCTGTTTAAGTTCCCTTAAGAGAGGTCTTCCTGATTCAGCAGTAGCAAAACAAACAAACAAACAAACAAAAACCGGCATGGTTTTGAAATGGTGGCTCCTGAGCTGTGCTGCCAGCACAAACTCTGGCTCTTTCAGGAGACTGAGCATTTTAAGTGGGGTTTGTGAGCAGAGTGTTGCTGTGACCTGACCCTGGATCTGGGGCAGAAAGAATGGTTCTCAGAGGCAGTGAACATGTTTCTGCCATGTTGGACTGGGTGGAGCCAACAGGCAGTGCCACGGAGTTAGTCCTAGACACGCCTGCTTAACATTAAAAAAAGCCACTTCTGGTCAGAAAATACAGATACAAAATAAAGACAGATTCAGATTTAAAAAAAAAACCTCTAAATGGGTCACAGTGTTGGATAAATGTATATAGGCTAGGAGAGAAAAGAAAAAAGAATATAGACAGTTATAAAAAAAAGTAAATGGTTTTTAAAAAAAGTAAAGTCTCTAAAGAGATAAAGTACGGACAGTCAATTAAGGGAATAAATAAAAATAAGTCATTTAAAGATGGAATATATACAGAGAGTCTAGATTATGTATAATATTGTGTTTTCTTTAAATTATTTGACTGTGAAGAAGCTAACAACAGAGAGACATTTCATTGTATGGGTTGCTAAGCTAAACCAACATGTATATTTTAAAGATATGTTGATTTAAAAATTTGGGTCTAAGGATTTGTAGCTTTGGAAAAGAGATTGTTCTTTTGTTTCCACAGAAGATGGTAGAGTTCTTCTAGACTAATGTTGTTTGATGGACCAAGACCCTCTGAAAGGTTGCTGTGAACACCCCCTCCCAAATTACTTCACCCAACAAAAAACAGGAAGCAATTTGGAGAGAACTATGCCCAAATTCCTAAATATTGTTTATAAATGTTTGTTTACATTTAAAGGGGATATGCCATAGATATGAATATTTCACATTGGTTTGGATCTTAGTTTATTGATACAAATTTTAGATCAATTTTTTATATACATATATATATATACATTTCTGCTCTTGATTAAGGTATTGTGCTTGTGCAGCTCATTTAAAAATGTAATGATAATTAAGAAATACAGGTTAATAGTCTATTATATATAATATATATATTAATAGTCAAGCTTGCAGTCATGTTAGTTATGTTTTTCAGATGTACAGAGATGTATTTCAGATGGATAGAGATTTTCCAAATCTTTCAGAGACCTTCAGAATATGGAATTTATGCCATATGTTTTTAAATATGTTTTAAGAACTTAGGACTTTTCATGACAATGAGACACATCTGCTCCTGGCAGCACCAATCACTTCAAGAGGAAGATGGGTATCCATTAGAAGCTCCTTATGGATGGAGTTGGTTAGCCATTTGGGCAAAAAATTGCTCTTGCCTGAACTTGCTTGATGGTATGCTGTATGAACTGGACATGCAGAACCCACAGAAAAATGACTGCTGAGCTTGCCTAAAGGAGAGACGGTCTTTTGGGGTTACTGCTTCATGAAAGAATCTGCCAGACATTCTGCAGGACACAGAAGAAAGTGACTGACAAACTGCCAATATAGGCAGAACTGTCTTTGAAATTTTCTGCTTCATGGAAAAGTCTGCCAGACACTATGGGCCTGTAGACTAAAGATGGATGCCCCAACAGTACAGAAGAACTTTAGGTGACTGTCCAGGCAGCAAGATGTCTCTGTCAATTCTAGAGTTTTGGAAGTTGCTTACAATGCACTTCCTGTTAACTTAGGTAATATTGTATCCTTCTGGGGACTTGGATGCAATTGAAGAATAGATAGTTATAATTATAGTTTTCCTTAGTTGTGACAAAAGATAAAGTAGATATAAATGTTGTAACTTGTAATTCTTGATACCTGTTTTGTTATATGTAATTTTACTATGTTAAACTTTTTATTTAAACAGAAAAGGGAAAATGGTGTGGGAAATCCGTCTGTATATGTGTCACTTTCATTGGTTAATAAAGAAGCTGTTTTCGGCCAACAGCTTAACAGAGTAAAGCCAGGCTGAAAGATATATATATATATATATATATATATATAGAGAGAGAGAGAGAGAGAGAGTAGGTGGAGTCAGGAGATGCCATGTAGCTGCCAGAGGGGAAAGACATGAGCTACCAGCTGGAACCTTGCCAGCAGGCCATGAGCCTCATGGTAAAATATAAAATAATGGAAATGGGTTAATTCTAGATGTAAGAGCTAGCTAGCAATATGCTTAAGCTATTGGCCAAACAGTATTGTAAATAATATAGTTTCTGAGTGATTATTTCAGGTCTAAGCAGCTGGGATGAACGAGTGGCCTCCACCTACTCATGGCCACACCAGGCCTCTAAATTTTTATAGTGTATTTACATGAGATATTTTTCCTCATTCTTCATTTTTGACCTCTTTGTATTTTTGAATCTGAAGTATGTCTTTTTATAGACACTGAACTGCTGGATCTTATTTTTCTATCCAGTCTGATGAGGTTCCTTGATCAGGAACCATTATCCATTTATCCATTCACATTTAATGTTACTGTTTGACAGTATTGGGACTCAAGCCCAGAACTTATTGCATACTGGACAAGTGCTTTGCTACAGACCTACTTCCTTGGTCCCATTCCCATTTATTTATTGACTTCTTGCGTCTTTGAATGATGTAACTGACTCAGATCATTTTCTTCCTCTTGTGGAAATATCTCTGAATTAAAAGATTTCTAAGAATCTGACTTATAGAATTGATTAGTGCAATAATGATCATTTAAAATTCTCCCTAATATTAAGCAAGGGTCTAGAGATCCTGAAATAGCTGACCTCACTTGGTAGAGTGCTTACCTAGCATGTACAAAATCCTAAATTTAGTCCCCAGAACCATATAAACAAGGTGTGGTGGCACATAACTGTAATCTAAGCTCTTGGGAAACAGAGGCAGGAGGACAGAAGTTCAAGGTTGTCCAAACTGTACAGTAAGTTTGAGGCCAGCCTGGGACACTACCACAAAAAAAATGGTAAGGGAAATACCAAAAATTAATAGGCAAGTACTTTTAACCTTACGTTATTTGAGGCTCAGAGACTATTGTGACATTCTTCAAAGTTACAAGTTTTTTTTTTATTTCATAGTGAGCCAGTTATAGTCTTAATACGAGGCAAAATTTCCAATGTTTCTTATGCCATTACAAGACAGTACAGTGTAAATCAAATGAAAGTGGTTAGGA
Source organism: Dicrostonyx torquatus (assembly GCA_028555095.1). NCBI lineage: Eukaryota > Metazoa > Chordata > Mammalia > Rodentia > Cricetidae > Dicrostonyx > Dicrostonyx torquatus. Next base: position 1,409,483 of record JAQHUG010000345.1, on the reverse strand, counting down.
GTAGAGCTTAGAGAGCACTGACCTTGTCTTTTTCATTAGTGTCTCCAGTTCCATAGGCAATGCATGACAGCGTAGACATATAATAAATTTAATGGAATCAAATTTAGTGTTCTACATGCTTCATATACTGAGTAATAAAGGGGGCTTTCCCTTCTTTCCTTCCCTCCCTCCCTCCTTCCTTCCTTCAGTTCTTTTGAGAGGCACTTGCTGTGTAGCTCAGGCTGGCCTTAAAGTCCTGATGTCTCAGTCTTCAGTATACTAGGACAGTATTGAAACAAACTTCCTAAATCATCGCAGTTTTATTCAAGCTAATATTCAAGAATCTTAGCTGGATACAGTAGCTCATACCTATAATCCAAGCTCTTAGCAGGCCATGGAAGAGGACTGCTGTGAGTTCTTTCTAGTAGCAGAGGAGCGGAAAAAGGTGGCAACTGTGAAAATGTAGTTCCATTTTTACTTTTTAAATATAATCTATAAATGTGCAGAAAAAGGAATTTGGAGGAATATGTGCCAAGTTATTGACAGTGCTATTCTTGCAAAGTGAGTTCTTTAGGAGGACAGATAAGCTATATTATACGTTTCTGAAATGCTTGACATTTGAATAATTGTTACATCTGTCACGTGCATACAAGGCATAGTATAGAGCTTACTGTGTTGATATTGTACCTTAACTTCTCTGTATCATTAGCTTGTTTGCTAGTTTTATATTTTGTGGTGGTGGAGTTTGAACCCAGGACTTTGTGCATGTTGGGGAAGTGCTCCACCACTAAGCCACTTCCCACTGCCCAGCATCTCTCATCTTACTTAATGTTTGTCTTGTTTAGGACTGAAGTCTAGGACTGGAGAGATGGCTCAGATGTTAAAGGCTAGGCTCACAACCAAAAATATAGGGCTGAAATCTAGCGCCAGAAATATAGTGACTAATAAGACACACGTGTGGTGGTTTGAATGAGAACAGCCTCCACGGGCTCATATGTTTGAATACTTAGTCTCCAGTTGGTGGAACTGTTTGGGAGCATCAGGTGTGGTTAGAGGAATTGTGTTACTGGAAATGGGCTTTGAGATTTCAAAAAAAATCTCCCAGCAATTCCCGGTGTTCTGTCTTCTACCTGCAAATCAGATGTGTGATCTCAGCTGCTGCTTCAGCCACCTGTTGGCATGCCATCACTCTGCCATCCTAGACGCTAACCCTCTGGAACCATAAGCTCAGTTAAATGTTTTCTTTTTAAGTTGTCTTGACCATGGTGTTTCATCACAGCAATAAAAATAACTAACGTAGCTTGTACAAATGACATTATCTATGAAAGATACTTGTTTGTTGTGTGAAATATTATTGTTCATAACAAACAGCTCACCCAGTAGTTGTGAAATTGGTTAAGAACACAAGTTGTAGAGTCAGGCACCCTGAGACTGAACCCACGTTCTTCTGTTTAATAGATAAAAAACTTTGGACAAGTCCTTTACATGACTTTTTGTCCATATTCCCACCAATAAGGTGATAATAGTATCCATACCTAATTAATGAGGTTTGTGGCAAAGATTAGGCAAGATTACCCCCATAAAGTGCTTAGCATTAAATGCTTGATAGATATCTACAACAAAAGATTTTTTTTATTACCAGTACAAGTTTTGAAAACACAACCCCTACAAAGTTGATTCCAGGTTGTCCTGGTGTCACAGGCTTGTGAGATAGGGTGAGCCAAGGTTTCCTCTCTCACTCCCACTTCCAACGCCACATGTTTGAGCACTTGGTCCCTAGCTGGGCATGCCTTGGTATTTTTAGAGGTTAGAGAACCCCTGGGGAGGAAGAGGGTCTCTGGAGAATAAGGCTTGAGGCTTAATTACTGACCCCTTCATTCCAGTGTTGTTTCTACTTTCTGATCTACCCAGGAATAAGCAAGCTTCCCTGCCACAGCTCAGATCAGTTCTGTCGTCATGCTGCCCCTGCCTGAGGGACAAGATTCCCTCGAACTGTGAGCCAAATGAAATCCTTTCTACCTTAAGTGGCATCTTGTCAGGTGCTCTAGCAAAGCAATGAGAAAGCAATCACCACGTCAGTTAGACAGAGAGCAAGCCAGAGTCATGGTTAAGCAATATTCTTTCTTTAATTCCCTTTTGCAAATGGAAGCCCCTGAGCTGATACCCACACCCACCCCTACCCGACTGCCTGGGAACCTTCAAATGCAAGGCCCCTGCCTCCACCTGGTGGAAGGGGACAATTACCTCTCCCTATGGTGGCCTATTTTAAAAAATTCTAGTCACTTAAGAAATGGGGCCAGGTACAGACAGGAGCTGGAAGGCAAGGCCTAGTTCAGACCAGTCTGAAGGTGTCGGGGTTGTGAGACCCTTGAGAAGGGTTTGCAAGCACATCCCTAAGCTCAAGGGCAGCATGGCTGAGAGAGGAGAAGAGAGACAGACAGTCTGACTCCTCAAGGTCCTGCCTGCCTGGTCATGGACGCTGACGTCACCATTACCACCAAAAGCCTCCAGTTGGAGAATTTTCCAGTTACTCTGGGATAGGGTTTGCTAAGCATCCCCTCTGACCCCTGATCTGAGGCATCCGTGGGGTCCCCTGAGACCAAACCTGGGAGAAAGAGGGACTCTGGGAACATGCAAAGGCGGGGAGCAGAGATCCCGCCCACCCCAATGCTCTACAGGATGGTGGCTCCGGCTGCATCTGGGCTCCGAGGGTCCTTTACACCGATGATGAAGTTGTTGGTTCTCCGACTGCCGTGGACCCAGGATAAGACATCTACCTTCTCCACATGGTGACCCCTGGCTTCCAGGAACTCAATCTCTTCCTCGGTGAACTCACCTGAAAACCATCCCCCACGGCAAACATGCATTTAGAGCACTGACTCAGGAACCTTATGATTAGATCTGACTCAGTCTGTATTTCCACAGCAGGAACAGTGTGGTTTTGCATAAACTGCTTTACTTCAGTGGACCTCTTTGTCCTCCTGCACAAAATGGGGGATTATAGAGAACCAACTACATAAAGTTGTTGCAAGAATTAAAGGAGATGATTCACAGGAAGTACTGAGCTCAGAGCCTTGCATACAGTCAGGGATCAATGATGGGTAGTCACTCTTTTTGTTTGGTTTTTACAGACAGGGTCGCTCAATTATGTAGCTCCAGCCATCCTAGAATTTGCTATGTAGACCAGGCTGGCCTCAAACTCACAGAGATCTGCCTGCCTCTGCCTCCTGAGTGCCGGGATTAATGGCGTGCGCCACCACACCCAGCCTCAGCACTCATTCTTAATAACGGCAAAAGGCCTGGACTCTATCTCCAAGTGTCACCACTGCTTGTGTGGGTTACTGCATGATCTACTTAATGTTCATTCGCCCAGTCCCACTTTCTTTACAGCTTCACTCACTGGCCAAAGGCATCTTTCTCCCACTCTCTGATAGGTCTCGAAATAAAATTCAAAATTCACCTCTATGGCCCACCGCCAGCTGGGACCCCAGTCCCTCTCTAGTCTTCTGACTTCTTTCTGTTCTCTACCTTGTTTAACTCACTTCCAGCCATACTGGACCCTTGCTGTCTCTTAAGGACAAGGCCTTTGTCCCTGCTAGCACTCCATTTTGAAATGCTTTCCCCTGGTTGTCACAAAGTTGGCTCCTTTACTTCATTCCTGTCCTTGGTCAAAAGGCATCTCTTTGAGAATCTCCCTGTTATCTAGAATATCAGTCTCTGCCTTCCTCCCTTCCTTTCTTTTTCTTTTTCTTTTTTCCTTTTGAAATAGGGGTCTCATGTAGCCCTGGCTGACCTCAGACCCCCTATGTTCCTACTAGCTGAGATGCCCCTGAACTTCTGAGCCTTTACTACTGGAGTGCTGGAATTCAGGGCAGCACAAGGTTCAGTTTATATGGTACTGGAATAGAACCTAGAGCCTCATGTACTCTGAGCAAGCACTCTACCAACGGTGCTACATCCATAGTCATATCTGGCCATTTTCTTTTATTTTGTTTAAGACAGAGTCTCACTGTGTATCTTTTGCCGGTCTGGAAGTGCTATGTAGACCAGGCTAGCCTTGAACTCACAGAGCACTGCCTGCTTCTACCTCTTAAGTGCTGGATTAAAGGCGTGTGCCACTGCATCCAGTACCCCCTGCTTTTCCCACAAAGTATTTATACTGTTCCTACTGATTGGCTGCAACCCTTTCCTTAAAGTTTATTTATTTATTTTTTTTAAGGCAGGTTGTCTTGTTTGTGATTGCTTCCGAGTGCTTAGAGGTCAGCACACTGTAAAAAATTAAGCCTATGTTTGCAAGATTAAAATTGCTTCACCTCTGGTTTGAGTTCAGGTTTTCATCATCTCCTGCCTTGGGCCATATCCCATGTGCTTCTCTAGACTTATGTTCTCCTCTCTTCAATCCACCTTCCCTTTCTAAAGCAAATCAAGCCATAAGTCTCTCCCCAGTTGAGTGTTTCTTAACTTAGACCTCAAGAAAAAGCCCAGTTTATGTCACTTCCTTTGTTCCTTTATAAAGATTTGGTCTTCTTATGTCCCCAGACAGGATGATTTTAGGTGGTTCTTAAGAAAAAGCATTATTATTTATTACTTATTAATTTATTTGCTTTTTTTTTCAACATAGTCTCTTGTTATGTAGCTCTGGCTGTCCTGGAACTCACTCTGTAGACCAGGTTGACCTCAAACTCACAGAGCTCTACCAACCTCTGCTTTCTAAGTGCTAGGATTAAAGACATGCACCCTCAGCCGGGCGGTGGTGGCGCACGCCTTTAATCCCAGCACTCGGGAGGCAGAGGCAGGTGGATCTTTGTGAGTTTGAGACCAGCCTGGTCTACAAGAGCTAGTACCAGTGCAGGCTCCAAAGCCACAGAGAAACCCTGTCTCGAAAAACCAAAAAAAAAAAAAAAAAAAAAAGACATGCACCCTCTTGCTTGGCCGCTAAAACTCCATATTTCTGAGTAATATTAAATCATCACATCAGAAATCTATTTCCTTTGTGGTTCACTTTTCATCCTTTTGATTATGGCAAGGAGCAAGTTTCAGGCTGATCTCTAATGTTTCCTGAACTCTTACACAGTGAGAATGATCCTCCAGGCCTTCTGTAGACAACACCACCTAACAATAACCTAAACATATTTGACTTTTAAATAACTATTCAGGATCTATTTGTTACAAATAATGTCATTTTCCTATTTGTGATTTAGGTTTAAGTTCAAACTACACAGTTTAAAAAAAAAGGGGGAGGGAGGAGGATGGCTGGAGAGATAGCTCAGTGGTTAAGAGCATTGGCTGCTCTTCCAAATGACTCAGGTTCAATCCCAGCACCCACATGACAGTTCACAACTGTCTGTAACTCCAACTCCAGGGAATTCGACACTCTCATACAGACATACATGCAGACCAAATACAAATGCACAGAAAATAAAAAAAGGTCATTAAAAAGGAAGTGCATCTGTAGAGATTATGCACAGTGTAGCACAGAGTTTGTGAAAAGTAACAAAGGGGCAAATTCAGAAGTTTGGAAAGCAGCTGGCCTTACTGATGCACTCCCACGCCATTCTTTCTGGGTTTTTCACAGATTATTCCTCCTGTCCAGAAAGTCATTTATCACTACATGCCGGATTCCCACTCCTAATCCAGTCAGTCACCACCTCCTCCGTGAAACCTCCCAAAGTCACTTGCTGGCAAATTTTTCACTAGTTTATAGCCACCATGAGCTTCTTTATCAGCAAAACAGTGTTGATACTGACTGAACAAAGACTGTCTCCATCAATCCTGGATCCTCTTTGAACTAGCAGAGTAGATTATAACCAAAACTACTCAAAAGTGCAGTGCTTTCCTATTTATAAACCTGAGTCATGTCCCAAATGAAGCCTTTGCTGTTGTCTCCTCACCATAAACTGCTGAGGTCATGATCTTGTCCCTGCTCGCCTCTCTGATCCTAGCGTATCCTCATTCACCTTGATCTCTTTTTATTTCTTAAAAAACACGAAGCCCAATTCTGCTCCGAGTTCTCTGCACTTATTCTTCATCCTCAAAGCTCTGCCCCAGTTTCTGGCATGGTAGGGGCTTTCTCATTCTTCAGATCTCAGCTTAGATGTCACCTAAGAGAAGCCTTCCCTGGTCCCTGAAGGTCCAGTTACATCATCCTGCTCTGATGCTTTGCCTGAGCTTTCCTTTTGCTAGCTCACATTTCTCTGATTATTTTTCCTTCTGCATGTAAATGCAGTATCCCCGAAGCTAGGCTGCTACTTGGCACACAGTAGGTGTTCGTCATACCCCACAAATGGAAGCTTCCATAACAACAGCTGTTAGTTTATAAAGGAGAAAATGAAGTCTCAAGAGTTGAGACATGGATTTCCTAATGTCACAGGAAAGGCCAAAATGGTTCCAATCCCCAGATCTTACAGTAGCCCTACAGGAATTTGTCAGGGGAACTCACCAAAACCTTCACAAAAAGGAAGTTAGCGCTGGTCAAGGCAGGTGAAGCTTTGGGAGAGCCCTTCCTTCTCCACCAACCCCCGTGCCCATCTTACAGGGATTTGCTCTGCACTCACTGTTAGCACTGGTCAAGGCAGGCGAAGCTTTGGGAGAGCCCTTCTCCACCAACCCCTGTGCCCATCCTATAGGAATTCGCTCTGCACTCACTGTCCACCTGCAGGAGGTTGGACTGCAGGTCTGGGTGGAGGCGTCCTCGGGCCAGGCTGTCACTCAGGTTCCGGTTTAACGTCAGGACATTCAGGAGAACCTGTAGGCAGGCGAGGAGAGTTGAAGGAAGGAGCACTACTAGCATCAGTTTTCTATAGTCTAGCCAGGGGCTTCCTTTTTTTTCTCTGAGAAGGCAGGGTTAACAGTTAGGATTTAGGGATCAACATGAGTAGTTTAGCTTAATGGTCAAGAGTTGGATAGACTCCAGAACTGAACTTCCTACCCATTGCTACTAACCGAATCAACTTGAGTCAACTTCTTAACCTGTCTGAGCTTCAGTTTCCTCCACTGTAAAGTCAGAACAGTCACTCCTCCCAGAGTTGGAGGAGTGAAAGGGGTCAACACACACAGTGCCCAGCATCTAGCAAGGACTCTGTGATGTTAGTTATTGTCATCTCCACTTCACAGGCGAGGACACTAAGGTTCAGGAGGGGCTAAGTGATCTCCCCAGCATTACATAGCTGAAGATCAGCAGCACTTGGGCTGGAACTCAGGGAAGTCTAATTCCAGAGCTGTTAACCCACTTCTATTATTTTATATTTTACCATGAGGCTTGTGGTTTGTTACATCTTGCTTCTTGGGCAGCTACAAAGTGTCTGCCTGATTCCGCCTTCTTTTCCCCTGCATTTAGCTTAGTTTTTCCACCTACCTATATTCTGCCCTGCCACAGGCCAAAGCAGCTTCTTTATTAACCAATGGGAATAGAACATATTCATAGCATACAGAGGGGAATTCCACAGATTTAGCTCATTACATGTCAAAAATATGAGTATTGTGTGTGTCAGGTGCTCAAAGCACTCATGGAACTGTCTTGAGGTATTCTGAAGAGTAGCAGGACCTTCCTTTCAAATTAAGACTCCACAGAGTGCGGGGCTGGAGAGATAGCTCAGAGATTAAGAGCATTGCCTGCTCTTCCAAAGGTCCTGAGTTCAATTCCCAGCAACCACATGATGGCTCACAACCATTTGTAATGGGGTCTGGTGCTCTCTTCTGGCCGGCAGGCATATATACAGGCAGAATAGTGTATACATAATAAATAAATATTTAAAAAAAAAAAGACTCCACAGAATGCTGGTGGTCTATTCACATACAGAGCAGGGGATGATAGGACTTGAGGCTTACAGAACAAGGGCAGGCCAGATGTTATACTACTTCTGAATTCTACGGCCCTGTGATTTCCCCCGGAACTTGTGGAGACAGAGATCTTCAGGACCCCATTTTCACTATGAAGGCCAGCCCAGTATACCTGTGCCCAGCACAGGACTGGTCCAATGTGGTACAGCTCGTGATTGCTGGGAAAGTGATAGAAGACAACCCAGAGACGTGTGGGGTACCTGTAGACTGCGTCACAGCACGGCTCCTGACTACAAAAGACTCCTAATGGAGTAAATCTCACCTGGGTCAGGCCACTGAGGCCTCGGGCGGCTCCGTTGGCCCCCAGAGCGAGGTAGGTCCCGCAGAGGCCCTCTGCCGGTCGGACTACAGTGGGCAGCAGAAAAGAGAGGGGTCGCTTCCCTGGCTGTACCGAGTTCTCCTGTTGCCAGAGGCAGAGATGAAAAGGGAGATGGAGAGTGGAGCAACACAGGGAAAGGACCAGTTTAGCACCGTTCCCACTTCTCTTCTACACAGTCCACAGATTCAGCTCCTGAAAGATGGATCCCCTCCTGAACACAATGTGCTGTCTGTGAAAAAGGAAGTGTTCCTGGAAGACTAGTGTGGTAAGAGCGAGTGAAATGTGGAACCGTTGAGTTATGGGCTTGGTATGGATGGAAGGGGAAAAGACAGCCAAGAAAAATGATAATGGGGACAGTAGACTTCCCATTGGACCAACTCTGTGTTTTTGCCCTATAGGAAGCTTGTCAGAGTAGAAACGCTGGTCTCCAAGTGGACAGTAATACCTAAATTGCTCCTCCTGGCTCCTCTTTAGTATCCAGCCACAGATCTGAGCACCACTAGCCCAGCATTACATAATCTTAGATCTCTAGTGCTAGAAAGAGCTCAAGCACTAACTGGGGTCAGCTGTCTATTGCCCAGAGAGGACGCAAGGCTTTCCCTAGTCACACTAAGATCATGACAGAATGGCACAAGAACTCCTTAGACCCACCAGCCTCCATGTTCTAGATTTAACAGGGATGGGGATGAAATGAACATCTTGTTTCCTTAAAACAGAAGTTCTTAGGAAATAGGGGGGAAGAAATCCCCACGGTGCTGCATGACCTACCTAGCCTCCCCAGGAGAGCAGAGAAGCAAGAGCCTACCAGGCTGGGTGCAGAGTGGTTAGCAGTCCTGTTGGGCCAGGAGAAGTCCAGCATCTGGCTGTTGAGTAGGATCCCAGAGGGAGTGATGAGGCCACTACCAAAAGGCCGGTTCAGGGAGCTGAGCGGATAGAAGTGAGGTTGAGTGAGCCCTGTGGCCGCCTTCACCTTTACCCAGCCCCCACCTCCCATCCTGCTTGGAATGATTTCTTGCTACTGGTGCTAAGCCTGAGCTGACATACCTGACCATGGCTACGATGAAGTCATCAGGGCCCATGATCAGCACCTGGGCAGCTGTGGGAGCCCCATCCAGCTCATAGACAGGCAGGAGTGGGGCAGGGGCTGCCTGAGAGTCACTGATGTGGCCCCGGAAGTTGGCAGCCTCCACCTTGCTGCAAAGGGGGTGGTAGAGGAATGAGAACACAACAGCTTTGATCACATCCCACATGTCTGTGACGTTCATGTGGTTACTGGGTTAGATCTGCCTGCTTTGCTGGAATAATAAGCCTATAATGGTAGATGGCACTGCTCACACGTAGGAAACTCCCTTGGTTAGATCTGCCTGCTTTGCTGGAATAATAAGCCTACAATTGTAGATCGCACTGCTCACACATAGGAAACTCCCAGGAGAGAACTACCAAATTGAAGTAACTTATTTAGGTGTCATTCAGCAAGCTAGAGTCAGCTTTTTATTTTACTAAATGTTCTGATCAAGCGTCACTGTTATTTGGCTCTACTCCTTTCTGTGAAAATGTCTGGGGTCCCATGGATGCTCTGAGACACTTGTTTGGAATAAACAAGCTTGACTACTACAGACATACATGTAGGTCAAACACCAATGCACATAAAATTAAAATAAATCTCATAAAGCAAAACAAGCAAAATGTTTAGTTAGAAGCCAGAAGTGAGCTGGGTGGTGGTGGCGCACACCCTTTAATCCCAGCACTCGGGAGGCAGAGACAGTTGGATCTCTGTGAGTTCGAGGTCAGCCTGACCTACAAGGCTGATGACCACACACAGTGAGCTACAGTCCTTTGGGTGGGTGGGAGAAGCTGGATTTTCATCCTTCGTTCTTGCTGCTCTGATGCTCTTTAGTTTGCATTGTTCTTATTTTTGCCTTGTTTTGATCAATAATATTAACTTTTGTTTTTTTGAGACAGGATCTCTCTTTTGAGCCCTGGCTGACCTGGTACTAGGTAGACTAGGTTAGCCTTACATTCAGAGATCTGTCTGCCTCTGCCCCAGAGTGCTGGGCTTAAAAATGCCTGCCCCCACTATATCCAACACGATACTAACCTTTGTTATACTGTGTGTGCACTTGTGTGAGGACACAGGTCTGCCATGGTGAACACATGACACGATGCACATGTGCAAGTCAGAAAACAATCACGGGCATCTGTCTTCTTCACTGTTCACTTTGAGGCAGGCTTGCTGCTGCTGGTTTTTTTTTTTTTCCACTGTCTATGTCAGGGTGGCTTCTGGGAATTCTAGCCCCACCTCAAGAAGTTACTAGAATTACAGACACCCATGCTGGGTTTTTATATGGGTTCTGGCGGTTAAAACTCAGGTCCCCACATTTGTGCTGAAAGTGATTTTACCCACTGAGCTATCTCCTAGTCTCTATGACTTAAAATTGACAGATACAATTAGATGTATTTAATACAAAGCAGCTCCCATTGTAGCTCAGGTTGACCTATGACCTAGCTCAGTAACTTACTGTGTAGCTCTCCTGTCTCATCCTCCTGAATGCTGGAATTATAAACTCAAGACACCAGCATATTTTGAGGAGGAGGTACTTACACATGGAAGAATGGTCAGATCTCACTAATTAACAACTGTGATAGTCCACAGTTATCATTTTTGTAGTGAAAATACCAAACTCTTTGTATTATTCAAAATACAGTATCTTGTCATTAACTCCAGTTGCCATGCTATGCAAGAGATCTCTTGAATTTGTTCCTTCTACTTGCAACTGGGCATCCCTTTCTCTGAAACCTCTGAATCCCCATCTTTTTGCTTTTAAATTATAAGCTGCTCACAACTGAATCCTTAGAGTGATGTTTGAGTAACAGTACAAATTTACATAAACCATATTTTTGGCTTCTGGTTTTCCTGGAGCTAAACTGTAAGTCAGGTTCCGTAGCAGTCAAACAATTAACCCATTCTTACCTCTATTGCCAATTAATAAAAATAAATTGCATTAATTGCACATTTACTATGTTGCCAGTTAATGTGATAAATGCTTTACATGTTATTCTTTTATTTATTTACAGGTCATTATCATCAAAACCTCACAGAGTGGATACAGTGTCGCCAGGGTCCTTGTGGAAACAGATTTAGTGGGTTAAATTACTCTCCCAAGTGACTGGTAAAGTGTAGGTCTAACAGAGGCAGTCTCACCAGAGTCTAATCTCACCACTGCATTTCTGGCAAAGACAGAACCACTCAAAAGCCCCACCCACTCCAGCATTTGCACAGAGAGTACTTTGTTGCTCTCAGACTTTCTTTTTCTGCACAAAGTGGAGAGCAGCTGTGTCCATATGGGTTAGATACATGCAGGGGTCAAAAAGGGTTTATAAGCAGTTGTAACCAACTCACTGTGCAGACAGGGAAGGCGGTGCAGCCAGAGGCACCTAGTGTCACACTGAGTTAGGGTTCAGCTGAAAGGGACTAGAGACTTCACTAGCTTTTTACCTGATCCCTTCCCCCATATCTACCCCGATTTCTGCAGCTCCCAGGGTCATGTCACGGGACAAACCTGAGCATGTCATCCATGCTCTCGGTGATGGTAGAATCGTAGACGGGATCTCCCAGTCTGCTAGCCAGGGCCAACGCAATCTTCAGGGTCTGAAAACATAGCAGGGATATGGGAAAAGCTGCCAGGCCCCTCCCAGCACCCAAACTCGGGGGATCCTCATGTTTAAGAAAACTTAAAGGTGTTTTAGTCCTGTTTCAAGCAGATACTCCATTTCCCCACTTCTAGTGGTCCCAAATCCAGGTAAGGTGGAGAGTGGGCCTTACCTCCGCTACCCAGTGAAGCGCCTGCTCACGAGACACCAGGCTGGTAAGGTCGAAGCCCTCTAGGATGTTGAGAGCACTGATGAGGGCAGGGCCTGTGTGTGGGGGTGGGGGACTGAGAACCAGGTGGCCTGAAAGGATAGGAAATGACCAGATGGCAGGAGAGGAGTCAAGTCATCTTCATATAGCACATCGTATATGCACACCCTACCATTACATACAATAACCCTTATCAGATGAGGAAACCACTAAGAGGCAAAGGGACCCACAGAAGTTCACATGCTGGTCAGAGGGGAGCCAAACTTGAAATGAGGCACCAGTCCTCAGCTTCCTCAGTCAGAGGAGGAAATTAAGGCTTAAGAGCTGTGTTGTACTCGCGCTGGCAGCAAACATTAAATCTGTGTTCAGAGTCACATTACAGGTCACTGGCAAAGCAGGGACGGGTGACCAAATGTCTACAGAGTCTTTGTTTGCCATGGATTTCCTTCATCCCTCCCACAGGCCAGGACCCGTTCAAGGGCCCTGATGGTTGGGAGTGGCAGCCTTCCCTTCCTACTCTGTAATTTAGTGGCCACAGTAAAAGAATAATCACGACACTGGCGGCATGGAGCACAGACATGAACTACCTGATTCGTCGAATCAACCTTATTCTACAGGGGCAGAAACTGAGGCATGAGAAGCAACTGGACTAGAGGAGATCAGGTGACCGCTGAGACAACCCAGCGCAGGGAGGAGAACAGAAAACCTGGTAGTATTCAGTGTCCACTGTGCTCAAGGCCGCTGCCTATACCATCTCATCAGATCCTCATGGGGCCCCTGAGATGTGGACGCCATTACTGTCTCCATTTGAATGAGGGAACCAAGGCTCAAAGTGGGAAGTTCGAGGCGAGAGGTACAGCTCAGGCCCTCCTGACTCCAAAGCTATAGTCTTTCCTCAGTGTTATATACTGCTACCTCTGGTTGAGGAATCAGGGAGACAGAAGCCTGGAAATATGAACTCCAAGGAAGCCTCACCCCCGGGCTTGGGGTAACCTGTCCTTCCTAGAGTGGAAAGAACCCAAGAACTTCAGAGGGACCTAGAACCCAACATCTTGGTGTCAGCAAATATAAACTGCATTCAGGCCACAGGTTTGGCTTTCTAAACTTATGATTGGTTTCTTGAGTCAGGCAGGTTGTTCCCTTCCCTCCCTAGGCTTCAGTTGTCTTTTACTGTCGGTGAGGGGCAAGTCTGTGATTGTCTTAACAGGCTGATTCTGCCCTTCATGAACTTGGCTCTGACAAATTCTTCTTAGGAAGCACAGGTCAATGAGAAGGGAGCTAGCAAATAGGGTTGAGGCGATACAGAACCCAAATAAAGAAAACCTCAGCATGTGGGAATGTAACTCAGTTATAGGGGACTCGTCCTCTATTAAAGTCCCAATTCCTAGCACTCTAAAAAAGTAAGTAAATCACAAATCCCCACAAAACAAAAGGTCGTGTTCAGAACCCCAAACTTCCAGGTCTTAGCCACTGGCTAGATGCCCCCACACCTCATCACTTAGGGTAACTGACCCCATGGTTATTTCAGAAGGTGGCTGGCTCTGGCTTGTTTCAACAGTTGGCTGCCTAAGGAGTTCATTGCCTCTGTATATCTCCTGAGACATGGAGAGGAGTTTCCAGGCCAAAAAGATGTGGCCATGGACTGGAAAGCTTCTCCTGAGTGGGGACCCTTAGGAGCTGGGGGAGAGGTCACCTCGGTACACTCCACACACAGGCTTCTCCATGAGGGCGCTATAGTTGCTAAAGTCCTCTTCAGTTATGACACCCCCTGCATGCTGAGCCTGGAGGGGAGAAAATGTCCATCTGTCACCGTGAGCACGATACATGTCTCATACATGACCATGATGCATGCCCATGATACATGTCTCAATCACAGACAGATAAGCTGTTGACAGCTTTAGTCCCTTCCACAGTCACCAGCATGTCCTTTAGGGATCCCATCAGTCCAAGGACAAAGGAGACAGAGGAAATAACACGTGTGTAAGACTTATCAAAACTGAAGTTGACATTTCACTGTAACCAGTTAAGGATATTCTAGGGTTGGGGGTACAGCCCAGTGGTAGAGTGCTTGTCTAGTACACTCAAGGCCCTAGATTTGAGACTTAAAACCATCCTCCACCAAATAGTAAGGCTACTACAAAACTCCGAGCTTTGAATGATCCTGGTGGGACTGACACTATAGAACATAACTGAGCACGCTTTCCTGACCAATCACCAATCTTGTGCTCATTCCATTCTCACAGCACATTCATTGTTGATCTTTTAAAAATAATTTAAATTTATTTCATGAGTATAGGTGTTTGGTCAGCATGGTTGTCTGTGCACCACATGCATGCAGTTCCTATGGAGGCCAGAAGAGGGTGTCAGATCCCCCTTGGAATTAGAGTTACAGATGGTTGTGAGCTCCTGCAGTTGCTGGGAAGCAAACCTGGTCCTCTAGAAGAGCAGCCATGCTCTTAACCACTGAGCCATTTCTCCAGCCCCATGTCAATTTTATTTATTTTTTGTTTTGTTTTTTAGTTTTTCGAGATAGGGTTTCCCTGTGTAACAGTCCTAGCTGTCCTGGAACTAGCTCTGTAGACCAGGTTGGGCTTGAACTACACAGGGATCCACCTGCCTCTGCTGCCCAAGTGCTGGGATTAAAGGCGTGTGCCACCACCGCTTGGCCCCCATGCCAATTTTAAATTAGTATTACCACTATCAATCTTTTTTGTACTTTCTAGCTTGTAAAACTTTTGGCTTATCTGCCCTTAGTGAACTGCTCATTGAATTTCTTAGGTAGTATATAGTCATGTGTCTGGCAGATTAATAAAACACAGTACCTGGTACAAAGAATGTACTTCATGCCGAATGGCACACCTATGTAATCCCCACAGTATACACAGAGGTTTAGATAAATGTCCCCAAGGAAGGTCTGGAAGGAAATAGGCCAGCCTCCTATACAGCTGGCACCAGCCCGGAAGAAGCCCAGCTTTCCTCTCAAGACAGAACATCTCTATCCCTCCTTTATCCTATCAGTACTAGGCAATGCTTCTTGTCCTTAATAACCACTGGTCTCACTTCTATCACCAGAGGTTAACTGTGTTTATGAAGCGCACAGCCAGAAACTATATAGAGGAGAAAAGGGGAGGATGGCATCCTTGCCGTAGGGTCACTGGGCATACCCCACCTTCCACTGTTACACTCACCTCGATCACCATCTCTAGCGTGAGGTTGCCACCATTGTAGAAGGCGGCAGGGCCAGAGATGCCAAGTATATCCAGTACTTCAGCTAGATCAGGCCGTCTCAGCAGGGAGCCAGGCAAAGGTGGGTGGCCCGATGGCAGGAAAGTCTCCAGGAAATGTTCGGATACATTGGGAGGCAGCTGCTCAGTCAAGGCATGGGCTGAGGGGAAGTTGAGAGGCTGGGTGGGTGAGGTCAAGACTGGACTTGATGGCTGAGGTGTGTATGGGTGGGGTGGATGAGGGTTAAGTGACTGGCCCTGAGAGCCTTGGCTCTCCAGAAGCCTGTCTTAGGAGGGTAGGGATACATATAGGCTCTTCCCAGACCCTCTCACTGGAGGCTGCCTCCAGGTGGGATGGGAAAAAGTCTGAGGAGCAAACTGGAAAAAAGAACCCCTTTGCTTGGGGCCCAAATCTTAAAGGCCTCCCCCATTAACCTTGTACCTCCCTCCCGACCTTCAGGCCCCACTGACCTAGATCATGGGTCACGTTGAAGCCATCTTGGGCCACAGCTGCTGCGAAGGCCAGGACTTGGGACCAGGGCAGCCTGAGGGGGCCGGAGAGCAGGGGGTGGAGGAGGTCCTGGGGGGAGGAGGAGGGGTCCTGGGGGAAGGGGGATTCCTGGGAAGGAGAATCCTGGCAAGGGAAGGGGATATTAGGAAGGGGAGTTGGGAAGGGAAGAATCCAGGAGGACAGGAGAAGGCCACCCAAAGAGGGATGTAGGCAGAGGCCCCTCGTCCCCAGGGGAGAGTCTTTACCTGCCATAGAGCTGATGAGCTTCATGTAGCCCTTTCACCATTCCGGGGACCCCCACCAAGAGCCCAGGCTGGGCGAGGCGGGCAGGCGAGGGAGAGAGGAGACCAGGTCACTGGAAGGGGGGGGCTGGGCTGAACTCCTCAGAGCCCCAAGCCAGGAATGGCTGGCACGGGGAGAGACACAGGCCAAGGATCCCAGGAGAAGGCCAAGCTTACCCTAGGGAGTACCTCTCCCTCATCCCTGATTTTTTATATGCAAATGCAGAAAGGTCTTTGACTCCCATAGTTGAAGAATTTAATAAATTAAGCAAACCCGTTCAAGAGGCAGGACACAAACAATCTGAGTAAAATTCTGTTCACATTGGATAATGGGACCCTTATCTTTTTATATGAGGA
The DNA here is from genome assembly GCA_028555095.1 of Dicrostonyx torquatus. Lineage (NCBI taxonomy): Eukaryota > Metazoa > Chordata > Mammalia > Rodentia > Cricetidae > Dicrostonyx > Dicrostonyx torquatus. The sequence goes on along the minus strand of JAQHUG010000345.1, from coordinate 1,393,114 downwards.
ACAAAGGACCTCAGCTTAGCCAGTTCATCGTCATGCCACCACCATGTGAGCTGTGATAACTCAGGGGTGTGTTTGGGTTTTTCCATAGCACTAAACACCTGCTTTCCCAAGTTACCCTGTTTCCTCCTTTGCTCTCAATAAATAGTGAGTTTGCCTCTAGCATTTCTTTCTCCCAGTATAACACAGCCTGGGAAAATTATAGTCATCAGGCTTAGAGTGAGATAGATGAGGGTTCTGCTTGTTTGCTGTTCTTTTGGTTTTGTTGTTGTTGTTTTGGTTTGGTTTTGGTTTTTTGTTTGTTTGTTTTTGCTTTTTTAAGACAGTTTCTCTTTGTAGCCCTGGCTGTCCTGGAGCTCATTCTGTAGACCAGGCTGGTCTTGAATGCAGAGATCTGCCTGCTTCTGCCTCCCAAGTGCTGCGATTAAAAGCATGCGCCACCACTGCCCGGCAGAGATAGATGACTTTTGAGGCAACAACTGAGTGATATCTTGGGTACTCAAAGGCGGCCTTCTACTCTCTTCCAGACAGGCAAGACTGCCAGGGAAGTAAGATGTTGCGGTGTTATCTGTTATTAGTCATCTAAATCTTTCTGTCCGTTTTATTTTAATTTCAAGATTATGTTTATTTTATTAGTTTGTGTGTGTGTGTGTATGAGAACGTGCATATACCATGATGTATGTGTGTGTTGTGTGTGTAGATCAGAGGACAACTTGTAGGAACATGTCCTCTCCTTCTACTGTGTGGGTCCTGGAGATCAAACTTAGTGACAGATGCCATCACTCTCAGTTGGTGCTTGTTTATTATTTTATGTGGGGGCGGGCAAGCTGCCTGTCATTAGATAGCCTAAGAGCATTTTGCCACCCACACAGTAAATAAGCAGCAAATCAACGCTCAGTTTGGCAGAAGGGAATATAGGGAGGCGCCTAACCCTCTCCTTGGGCCCTCTGTTCTCACCAGGGTCCTCACCTTGGTATCCCAGGACCTCTGCAGGGCCTCTTCCCTGAGGGCCCCTGGTGCAGATTCCCGGAAATCGATTAGGTGGCTCTTATTCTGTCGGATATTATGTACCAGCATCACACCTCCACTGGGAAAGACACAGACAGTAGGAAGCGATGAGAACATGTCGCCCTTCTCAAAGATTAAACTACCAGTCCCGTAATCCTCTGTGGTGAGGCTGTTTGCCACATTGGGTCAGATGTTGGAGCCCCCTCCCCAGCAGGAATTCAGAAACTCAGCCATCCTACAAAGGGTAAAGTAAAATTAAGGGGGTAGAAGACCAAGGTTACTGGAGACTTTAATCCCTGATTAAGAAAAATGCAGAGACTGGGGGAACAGGTTGTTCTGTCCCCTCCCTAGACCAGAGCTGGACCCCTGCCAGCTTCCTGCACCTGCCTGCTTGGTATACCCTCCCTTTCCCCCAGGACTGGATTATGTAAGGATAAACCATGCAAAGCCAAAGGGTAATTTCGTTGGTAGAGCCTGGAGGGTTGGTCCTACCAAGAGAATGATTTTTGTCAGCTCGTTCCTTTTTTGTGGCATATTTACATCTGAGATGGGGGTGGCAAAGTTAAATACGTGCAGCCAAGTAACAAAATAAGGAAGGCAGAGGAGATAAATGACAGCAAAGTGGCCAGCACCCTGACCCATCATGGGAAGCACTCTGCTGAGCTCCAGATAACTGTAGCCACATGGGAACGTGGGCTCCATGTTACCAGATCTCCTGATTGTTCCAGAGAGGTTAGCAATCTGGACTTTTTGGAAAACTATTGACATTTTAACAACAGCAAACATCAATTTTTTTTTTTTAAAATGGGAAACTCAAACCATTGTAGGTGCTGGTCTGGCTTTTGATTGGCCAGTTTCCAACTTTGGTTTTAAGGACTCCAAGCTTGGGGTGTATTTTCCGTAGACAGAGTCACTGGGATTTGTGAACCTAAGAGTTGGAGCATCACAGCTTCAATCCATGCCCCACTGCTCCCTGTGTACCCGGTTTTATACATCACATTTCTCTCCTGGTGGAAAACCATAACTGCTTCTGAACGCGCCTCTATTTCTCCCATATGCTACTGCGATTCAGACTCCATCCAGGGAGAAAAAAAGAGTGAAATTGGGTACTGAAAGAGAAAACGCAAGGAGTATAGGCCTAACTTTGCCTCAAGTTCAAACCATAAGAAACCTGCAGCCAGGCCACAAGTAGTAGGCCTAAGGGACCCAGGCCTCCACCGGGTCCTTACCCAGCTCCTTACCCGCCCAGGCCAGAACTGTGTGGAGCCACGATCCCCAAACACAAGGCTGCAGCCACAGCTGCATCCACGGAAGAGCCGTGTTTACTGAGCACCTCCATGCCCAGCGCCGTGCAACGGGAGGCATCCGTCACCACAGCACCCTGCCGGAAGATCTAGGAGGCAAGAGAAGAGTGGGCTAGTAGGGCCCTCTAACCACCCGCAAGTACTTCCATTAACCTAAAACCTCGGCCTTCATGTCCTCTTAATTCTTAGAGTCATTTCCTTTAGGAGCCTTCGTCTCTTATGTCACCTCTTCCCTTCCCATTTCCTAGCAGGCTCCCACTACCCAACTATTCAATTCCCATCATCTTTCCTCCTTCCGAATCCCCTTCTGCCCATCTGCAGTCCTCACCTGGGGGTCTCCGAAGTAGATCTGCATGACCAGCGCCACGGTTACACCCGTGGCAAAAGTGAGGCAGGCGGTGACTATGACCGCGAGCCCGTCCTGGCGGCAGGAACACTCGGCAGCTGCAGCTGAGAATGGGTCCTTGCGTGTCTCCCGTAGTGGTGACCCGTCCTGGCTGCCCATCTCGGATGAGGACGAAGGCAGCCGCCGTAGCCGGGCGGACTTCAGGAAGGAGTCCGGTTCTGTGGGGCAGCTGGGTGTCGGTCTGGCAGCCCACTACCTGGCCCTGCAGTCCTCAGGGTGAGGCGTTCCACACGCCCCCTATGCCCCGCCCATCACACAAACCCCACCGCCTGGCACCGCCCAGTTTTCCTCTACTCCAACATACCTTAGGGCCCCGTGGGAAGCCAGTTTTCAGGTGAAAAAAGACCTCAAACTGGCCAGCTGAAAGGTTGGATTCCTGCCTCTGGCAAATACCCATGAGACTGGTACCCGGATGTGAGGGTGTTCAGCCTCCCCTGGAAACCTTAGCCTGTCTTAGTTGGGTAACAAAGCCTCCAGCACAAGGAGGCAACTACCAAGCCAACTTCCTTGGCTTCCCGCCTTGCTCCACGCACCCATTCATTCAATAGCTACAACAGGTAAGAGCCATGTTCGCAGACGTTCTCAGGCCAATGGAGGAAAAGGAAATAAACAAGTAAAAAAGTTGTGGCAGAGGGGCTGGGGAGCTGGCTCAGTGTTAAGGTCTCTGCAAGCATGGGGACCTGAGTTTAATTCCCTAGTTCCCATAGAAAATGCTCCCAATACCATGGTGGGGCAGAGGCTGATCCTGAGAGTTAGCTTCCCAGCCAATCTACCCGAAAAGAACAACTTCTGGTTCAGTGAGAGACAGTGTCAAGGCAATAAGGCCAAGGGCAATAAGGATCAATATTCAAAGTTCTGCTCTGGCCTCCACCCACCCCCCCTCGCCAGAGCATAATGTGAAATGTTAAAAGGGAATGAGGACCTGCTTACCAGGGAAATCAGGGAAGGACCCTTCTGAGAGTGAAGGGATAAGAAAAAGTTGCCACTGACAGAGAACACAGAGTTCATGTGTAGAATGTTCTAGGAAGAGAGAGCAGCAGGTTCAAAGGCCCTAATGCAGGAATGAGTTTGATGTTTGAAAGAAATAACTAAGGTCTGGTAGCTCTGCTGTGACAGCAAACGAGGGGGCAGGAAATCAAGCCCGGTGGTGCTAGTCCTGTGTACTGGTCCTACGGACCTGAGAACTTGGACTTGACCTGTTATGAGAGGCCACTAGAGAGCTGTAAGACTGTGAAGCCATCTACAGCAGGGTGGGAAATCCAAGCAGAGATAGAAGAGAAAAAAAGGTGGCATCAGACAAAGGCCATGTAGCTGCCAAAGAAGAAAGATGCCAAAACCTTACCAGTAAGCACAGCCTCATGGCAATATACAGATTAATAGAAATGAATTAATGTAAAATATAAGAGCTAGGTAGAAATATGCCTAAGTTGTTGGCCAAGCAGTGTTGTAATTAATATAGTTTCTGTGTGATTATTCAGGTCTGGGTGGCCAGGAAACAAAGACACAGTCTCTGTTTACAATCTGTGGTGGTTTGAATAAGAACGGCCCCCATTGGCTCATATGTTTGAATGCTTACTCATCAGGGAATGGCCCAATTTAAAAGGATTAGGTGTAGCCTTATTGAAGTGTGTCACTGAGGGTGGGTTTTGAGGCTTCAAAAACCCATGCCAGGCCCAGTGTGATGCTCTCTCTGATGCCTGTGGATCCACATATAGAACTCTAGCTACTTTTCCAGCACCACACCTGCCTATATGCTGCCATGCTTCCTGCAGGATGATAATGGACTAACCCTCTCAAACTGTAAGCAAGCAACAATTAGATGCTTTCATTTATAAGAGTTGCCATGGTCCAGAAGGATCTCTGTGAGTTTGAGGGCAGCCTGGTCTACAAAGCAAGTTCCAGGACAGCTAGAGCTGTTACACAGAGAAACCCTGTCTCAAAAA
>JAQHUG010000345.1:1364852-1388386 GCA_028555095.1 Dicrostonyx torquatus | reverse complement strand
CATGGTGTCTCTTCACAGCAATAGAACACTGACTAAGACACCATCTGTCTTGTGTTTTCAAATGATCCCTCTGGTTGCTGTGCGAAGAACAGACCAGAGGAAAATAAGAATGGAGGCGAGGGAGAATTGAAAGCCACTTATGGATCAGTCACTGCAAGTCATGAGCCTCCTCACCTTCCTCAACCTAAGAATGCAGCTCATCTCTAACAGACAGGTCAGGCACAGGAGTCTAGAAAGTGACATCTGAAGAAAGCCATTTCCTTTTCTACCCATGTAAATGCTGGGCAGGGCCGTGCACACCTGTAAGTCTAGCATTATGAGACAAAGCCAAGAGGACCTGAGAGCTAGCTCCCCGGATGGTCTAGTTGATAAGGCCAGCCACTGGTTGCTGGTTCTGTGAGAGACTATCTCAAGGGATAGGGTAGAGAGTGATGGAGAAAGGGACGGGGTCTTATTCTGGCCTCCACCCGTACCTGCAGTGATGTAAAACCTTCTCTTATCCCATAGTCCTCTCCTCTGGGTGCTACTACCCTTGACCCCACTCCCAGTCTCCAGAAAGTTCTAGACATTTGTGAACAAGGAAATAAGAGGATGATGACATTAACCCCTTATTGTTGTATTCATGGTATGTTTTCTGTAAGTTTAAATGCTTGAGTAAGAACATTAAAATTTGACTGTCATATTTTTCATGTTAACTTAATAAAAATCCAAGGTCTTCGACTTGGTATTTAAGGACCTTCAAGACTCACACCTCCATCTTCTATGTAAATAAGAAATCATATACAGAGATAAAATAGTAATATGTGCAAAATTATTGGAATGCATTTATGGTGGTCACTTTTACGAAAAGACACTTACTTAACATTCTTGTTTACTTTGTCTGTATGTGAGAGAGAGAGAGAGAGACAGACAGACAGCCCCACTTGACTTTGAACTTTTTAAGTAGCCCAGGCTGGCCTCCAACTTGAGGCAATCTGCTTGTCTTTCCCTCCTGAGTACTGTCCTGGAACTAGCTCTTGTAGACCAGGCTGGTCTCGAACTCACAGAGATGTGAGCCACCATGTCTGACTTAATTTCCTAAAAAATATTTAAAATTCTATTATTATTATTGTGTGTGTGTGAAAGAAAGAGTGAAAGAGAGAGAGACACAGAGACATAGAATTAGAGACAGACAGAGACACAGATGAAATAGACAAAGAGCAGAAAGGAATGCGTGTGCCACAGCAGGTGTGACGGTCAGAGGACAGCTTCTCTGGGTTTGCATCTCTCCTTTCACCTCGTTGAGGCAAGGCCTCTCTTCTCATTTCTAATGCTTTTCACACCCCAAGCTAGAAGGCTGGTAAGTTTCCAGACAATTCCCTTGTCTCTGCCTCCTATCTTACTGAAGACATTTTGGGATTAGATCTGTACAGCACCACATCTGGTTCTTTCTGGGTTTGGAGAATCAAATTCCAGCCACCAGGCTTGAGTGACAAGTGCCTTTACCCACTAAGCCTTTTTTTCCAGCCACATTCCTTTTTTTCTTTCTGTGTGCATGCACATATGTGAGAGTATGTGTGAGAATGCACATGTATGCAGGCATGTGTGGAAGTCAGAGGACAACCTCAGGAGTCATTAGAAACATTGTTCATCTCCTATTGAGACAAGATGTCTCTCTCATTGATCTGGAGCTTTCCAATTAGGCTAGTCTGGCTGACTATAAACCCAGGGTCCCTGTGTTTATAGTGGTATGTGCCACTACTGTCTGTTAGATGTAATAAAAGCTTTTAAAAATGCCGGGCGGCAGTGGCACACGCCTTTAATCCCAGCACTCAGGAGGCAGAGGCAGGTGGATCTCTGTGAGTTTGAGGCCAGCCTATTCTACATAGTGAGTTCCAGGACAGCCAGAGCTACACAGAGAAACCCTGTCTCAAAAAAAAAAAGAAAAAAGAAAAAAACAAAGAAATATTCCATTACATTGATTTACTTATTTACTTATATAGTCATTGTGTGTGCACGTGTGTGTGTGTGTACATGTCCACATGTGGAGATCAAATGTAGGAGTTGGTTCTTTCCTTCTACCACATGGATCCTGGTATTGAATTTATGATGTCAAGCTTGCCACCAAGCTCCTTTACCCACTGAGCCTTCTCATCGACACCATACCCAGCTTTATCATGTGGGTTCATGAGCTACCTTTTCAGCATTTATACTTCAAAATTTAAGCATATATGTTTTTTAAATAAAAAGTAAAAAATTACACAGAGATAAGAATTGAAGGGTAGGCCAAGCGGTGGTGGCGCACGCCTTTAATCCCAGAACTCAAGAAGCAGAGGCAGGTGGATCTCGTGAGTAGTGGATCTCGGTGAGTTTGAGGTCAGCCTGGTCTACAGAGAGAGTTCTAGGACAGCCAGGGCTGTTAAACAGAGAAACATGTCTAAAGAAGAAGAAGAATTGGAGGGCAGTGGGTGTAGTGTTGCATACTTTTAATCCTAGCACTCAGGAAGCAGAGGCAGGTGGACCTGTGAGTTGGAGGCTAACCTGGTCTATATAGTGAGTTTCGAGACAGCCAGAGCTTCTTAATAGAAAGACCCTGTCTCCAAAAACAACAACAAAAAGAACTGGAGGGTGGGCCTAGATAACTGGCTCCGTGGCTAACAGCATATGCTATTCTTGCTGAAACTAGAGTTCAGTTCCCAGCACCTATGTTAGGTGATTCATAACTGTCCATAACTCCAACTCCAGGGCACCAACACTTCTGGCTTCTGTGGGCACTATACGCACATACAGATGCCACATGTACACGAAATTAAAGATAAAAATAAAGTCATTTAAAAAAAAGAAAAGGCCAGGCATGATGGCACACACCTTTAATCTCAGCACTTGGGAGGCAGGACAGGTGGATCTCTGTGAGTTCAAGGCCATCTTGGGCCAGTCTGGTCTACAGATTGAATTCTAGGATAATCAGGGCTACACAGAGAGACCCTGTCTCACACACACACACACAAAAATAATAGAGACAAGGACTTTTATTTTCCTCACTATTTTATTTTTTATAATAAGCAAATATTTTAATTTGCTTTTAAATTACTTTATGTTCTGTCTGCATTTGTATTTGTGCATCACATGTGTGCCTGATGCCCTGTTTTTAACTTTTCATTTTTTAAGAAAGTCTGTCAGGCTGGAGAGGTGGCCCAGTAAGAGCACCTCTCCCAGAGGGCCTGGGTTTGATTCCCAGTACCCACATGGAGACTCACAAGGGTCTGTAACTCCAGCTCCAGGGAATCTGATGCCCTCTTTTGGCATCCTCAGGCACTTCATGCATGTCTTGCACAGATAAGCAGGCAAAAAACCCCACATGCATAAATGATAATATACTTTCTAAAAAAGTTTGTCTTCCTGGGGTCTCCTATAGTTAATCGTGCTTGGGTCTAAACTACAACATCAGCACTAGCAGGTTGTAAACCATAATTCATTAGACAGTTGTTAAATAGCCTCTGTGGATAGAAAACCCTCCGAGCCCTATAGAACTATCAAAAGAAGGGCAAGAAGGGGCTTTGAATTTTTATTTATCTATTGTATGAGGAATATGTATGTGTGTATGATGTATGTGTATCTGATGTGTGTGCACATACATATATGTTCTTGTATGTGACTTTGAGCATGTGTAGGAGTAGAGGACAGCCGTGGGCACTTGTCCTGGTCTTCCATTTTGCCTGAAACAGACTCTTGTGAGCAGCCGTGTACAGAGGCCAGCTGGCTCCTGTGTCTCTGGGCTCCTGCCTCCATCTCTCGTCTCACTGTAGAAGCACTGGAATTACAAGTGTGCCCTGTCATGCTCTGCTGTTTCGATGGGTTCTGGAGGCCTGAGCTAAGCTCCACACCTGGGCAGCAGAGGCTTTATCCACCGAGTCGCCCCTCCTCCAGCATCGTATCTATTGGTGCTGAAGATACGCTATGTTTTTTCCATATCTTTCCTCATCGAATTATTTTCATGACTTCACGAGCTCGGCTCCACTTTGCTCACTTTACAGATGGAGAAACGTGAGGCTAAGTGGGACCACCTGTCTAAGACCACCATGCGAGTAAATGGGAGAGTGCAGACTGTGTGCCTGGGACACTCTCCTTTTATTGTCCCATGTTCACTGGCAGCTATTTCCAATCCCCAACGCCAATCTAATGAACTAGGTGACTGTGGCGGCACACATCTGCAATCCCCATACTGAGGAAGCAGAGGCAGAAGTATCAGAGATAAAAACTTGCCTGGGATACATGAGGCCCTGTCTCAAAAGCAAAACACAAATAAGCAAAAATTCAACCTTCCCAGCTAATTTTAGTTATTATTTTCAGGTACTTGCCTTTTAATTTGTTTTTTCAGATGAGATAAAATGACTTAAGATGAAGATAATACGGCCCCATCACACCTAGATCTAGTTTATTCAACCAGCATATCAAGTTGCTCATCTATTCGGAAAAATTATATACTGAGGGAAAAAATATCAAAAATAGAAAAAATGGCTTCCTGAGTACATGATATGTGCCCTGTGTACATGGTAGGGCAATAATCCCACTAATAAAAGCAAGAGTGACATGCTGGGGGAAAGATTGGTTTGGGCAAGAAGAAAGAAGTTTATTAGAGACATGCATTGGAGTTTAAACTTGCAGTCCCAGAACTCAGGAGACTGAAGCATCCAGGGTGCCACAAGTTTGGAGCCAGTGTGGGTTACAATAGTAAGTTCCAGAACAGCCTCATTTACACAGTAAGTTCCAATCTAACCTGAGCTAAAGAGTAAGAACTCAGTCTCAAAACCCCAACAAACAAAACAAAAACAAAACAAAAAACCCTACCAATTAAACAAATAATAACCCAGTATGTTTTAGGAGAAAGGTGGGCTTAATTTTGATAACCCTGAATTTGTGAAGCACAAAGAGCTGCTGTTTGAACATAGATGGTCAAAATATTTAATTTTCTTTCTCCTCCATTTTTTAAAACAGATTATAATACAACCTAGGCTGGACTTGAATTTCTTAGGTAGCCTTGTCTGAACTTAGAGAGATTTCTGAACTTGGGAGTCACATGACCAGAAATGCAGAATGTTGAGTGTATTTGGGGTGAGGGCCGCAGCAAGAACAGCTGGGAACTCAGGAGTCACATGGGTATAACAGGTTTGTAGCTTAGTCTAGAGTGCTGAGGACACGGTGGTCAGATGGAATGTAGGAACCTCTTAGGAGGGAGGACATAGAAAGCCAGGTTACATTTTGAAAGTGAGAAGAAAAGAGGGATAGATCCAAAAGTGGATTCTAGCCTTCCACTTTGGACACTGCCTTTCAGCCAGTGTCACTCACTGAGAGTGGCACCAGACAAAAAGGAAGTGTGTGGTGAGGACGTGCTGATGTCGGGATAGAATGTTCAAGGTTGTGTACCCGCAAGACACGTAGAGGCTAATGCCTAGGCGAGGAAGCCTCACGTGGCTTCCATGTGGAAGAAAGGGCACAAAGGCATTTCCTAACCTTGAGGTGGTCACTGTCTAGCTCTTTTCTCTGAGGCCTGCCTGGGATGCCAGGCACTTCTTGATTTTGGAGAGTGCCAGACTACAGACACTAACCCAGGTCAAAGAAGACGAGACAATGCCACTAGGTGGCACTACTAGGTTGAGACTAGAGAAGGTCATATCAGCCAACAAGCTGGGCTGGCTGGACCAAAGGATTCTTGGGACTTGGAAACAGGCCTAAGTGACATGGCATCTAAATACGTATATTGTTATGATGGCAAGGCACTCTAAGGCAAGGCCCTGGGAACCTTGGTGTACACCCTTGGGATAAAGTTTAAGTTTCCAGGAGCTCAGGTAACCAGGGCCTAGGCTTAATTTTTAGGCAAGTGTTCCACCACTGAGTTATACTCCCAACCCCTCTCGGTTGAACTGCCATGCACATCAGGACACAGCCTATACTGAACTCTCCTAAGGCATTCTGGAGGTTTGGGAACTCCATTCCCTGTCATTATTTCATCCTGAGATTGTCTCTCTTTCATCTATTCATTCAACAATTATTTATTGAGTACCCAACACTTTGCTGAATGCTAAAGAAAGGATAATGAATAGAGGACTTATAGGCATGCAGAAATCACATCACTGCCCACATAAATAACCATAGGCTTTTATAAAGCAATGACTTTAACAAGGAATCAGGAAACAACAGATCCAATCTGTTATTTAGGACAGATGGACATTCTTTGTTGAAAGAGAAAACTAAGGCCCAGTACAGGGTAGGCACACCTACTATAATATAGTGAATCAGGACGGCACTACTCAAATCTCTGAATAGAAAACCTGCATTGACCAGATGGCTGGTTCCACCAGCACATAGTTTCCCACATTCTTCCTTCTACCACCAAAACTAATCCCCCAAGAAAATTCGTTTTGATGTGCATGTCTGACATTTGAGGACCCAAAGTCTGCACACCCCATCACAGGTAAAGTGTGATCTAGTCAGGTTGATGGAACCTGCTGGTCAGAACCATATGACCAAAAAATGGGAGAGAACTGCCAGCTGCCCGGGCCAGGAGCGACAGCAGAAGAGTCAAACTACAAAGAGCTGGGTCAGAGAAGCAGCATCTTCCGGTACAGAAAGGGATGAAGCTCAAGATCAGGCACCTGGAGGGAGACAGACAGGGAGGCAGAAGGATGCTCTAATGCCAGGAAGTGACGTGGAGGGAAAGAGGTCAGAGGGGTGCAGGATAAAGAATGGAGGGGAGGTACAGAGCTGAGCCACATGGATAGGAGAGATAGCACTAGGGAAGGAATAGTGAGAGCTCTCGGCTCTCAGCTCTCTCTCAAACCCTGCTTCCTTCCCCATCTCCTTCAGTTTCTGCAGAGGGTTGAGAACACAGTAAAATTTGGAGACTGCTTCCCGGGAAACAAATCTTGCTGCTGGCCAGAAGCTCCTGCTATCCCGGCTAACATCCAGGCCAGACCCACATCTCTGGAAAGGGTAGAGTGATCCAGAAAACATCAAAGGCGCTGTAGTCCCCAAGGGCTTTGAGAGGTCATGCAGTCCATCCCCCTGTCTTCCAATACCCAGAATTCTCAGACAGAAAGGAATCATATTTTCTTTACGCATTTCTGGACATGAAGAGATAGTCTCAGCTCTTCTCCAGACTCTCTGCTTCCCCATAATCCCTGGCTGTGGTGAAGTTCGCCTTAAGATCTAGACTCCATCCATCCCTCCTGCTGCAGCCTGTGACTTGGTTTCTTCTATCTTGGCTTCTGTGACTAAAGAGAAGCCTTTACTAGGTGATCACAGACGTTCTTTAGGCTCTCCCCTCCAGCAGTCCTTCCTTCTCAATAGATTCTTCCTAGCAGGCAATCATAATCCCTCCTACTGCGGTCCTTGCATCCTCTCCTGTGTCGCATCCTACGCCTCTAAGGCAAAAAACACCCTTTCCCCCTCCACACAGTTAACAGAGCTGAGGGCGAAGGGAAGAGGTCCAGGATGAAAGGATGAATGAAGGAGATGGGAGACTGAAAGTGGATGCCCAGAACAGAAGGAGGACCGAGGACCCCACCACCACCACCAAGGCGGGGCAGGGATAGGGCCAGAGGGCCTCACCGGTATCCGGGTCTCCCAGGAAGGCGTCCTCGTCCTTGCGGCCCCTCAGTGGGGCCGCAGGCGCTGGCTCGTCCTCGGGCAGCCGCGGGAAGCTGGTGATACTCATGTAGTCTACTGGTGAGTAGGCGCCTAGGGCACTGTCCTGGCTAGCCTCGTTCTCTGCCGCCATCCTCGCCCTAACCGCCAGCAGCGCAGCGCCTGCCGGAAGTGGCTGTTGAAGGGGGGGTGTGCAAGGGCGGAGGGCGGGGTCTGAGCTCCTGGACAGCCGGGAGGGGGCGCCCCCACCTTCAGCAGTGTCCTGGTCTGACTAGTCCCCGCCTGCTTAAAGTCTACTGCTAGCAGGCTGCGCGCTGGTGCAGGAGGATGGGAGCCCGGAGGGCAGTGGAAGGTTGCCGGGAAAAGGACGCTACTCTGAGCTCCTCATGCAATCGCTGGTCTTTCCTTCTTCCAGCCTGAGTCCCGCTCAGATCCCATACGCTCCGAGGACCACAGACTGACTTCTGATCCACAGACTCCACTTTGACTCCAGATCTTTTTTTCTGAACCACTCTCTTCTTGGACCCAAACCTCTCTGTGGGCACCAAGATTCTCTTCCTCTGATCTCAGACTACCGCTCCCACCCAGCTCAGACTACTCACCCCAGATTTACGACTTTGACTTCACCTTACCTCCTAGAGTCCTTTCAAAGCGCCAACCCCTACTCCATTCCGACTGCTTTTCGTCTGCAGACCTCTCCTGAGCTCCTCTTTCAATCTCACATCCTTTTCTGCGTCCTGACATTAACCACATTTCTCTTTTAAACCCAAACTCCTGGAACCACTCTGATGTGTCAGCATGGAAGACGGTCCCTTACCCCAACTTTAGGATCTTTAGATGCAAACCCTCGGGTTCCGCTTCAGGAAACGAATTCAGTAAACCAGAACCTTAATGCTCTTCTGCATTTTAAGAGCTCTTGATGTGGTTCTGGAACTAAGGTAATAGAATTCCTGACGGTGTGGTAGAACAGAAGGTTGAATGGAAGGATAAAGTAAGAACAAGGGCTTAGGAAGTAGCTCTCTGGTAGAGTGCTTGCCCGTGTGAAGGTTTGACCTCCAGAATCAGGAGAAAAAAAAAGAAAGGAAAGAGAAGAAAGAAAAAGAAAGGGAATGTAAGAATGAGAATACATGCCTGCACTCAAGGTGCCTGCCAAACCCATCTTGCAACTGCTACCCTAGCTTCAATAATGAAAGCTACGAGTCCAAGCTTCTACTGTTCAGCCCACAGGCAGAGAGATAGGGCTGGTGAAGCCGTGGATACACAATATTTCTCTTTCCCAATCCCTAGCTCCAGGCTCAATGTGACTTGAACTGTTTTAGTATTTACTATGGACACCAGGAGCCGCAGTGCCACTTGTAGACAGCAGGGGGCAGCAGTAGATAGCGTACAGCTGCAGGAAAAAGGCTTAGGAAGGAGTGCGGTTAGAGTTGAGCCCTGGAAATGAGAGTAAGAGATGATGATGCTCTTCAGGCCTATAGGCAAAATTATATGTGCCATCTGCCCCACGGAGAGGTTCTTATCTTATTAGTGAGAACTGTAGGGAGCACTGTTTCCGTGATCTCCTACTCCGAGTGAGTTTGTCCCCACTGAGAACTGTCACCTGAGTGTTGTCTGTTCCTTCAGTGAGGATTGAGCCCTCTCATCAGGGTTAGTGAAGTCTGTAACTCCTAGAGGGAAATCTACGTTTCCAATCCCATTAATGCCATCCATGTCCTATAAGCAGGGGCAGAGCTCTTCCATGAGATTTGAGACCTCCAGAAAAATCTATGCCTCCTAACACAGTTTGTGCAATTTCAATTAAGTGTGTATCTATTCAGAGGAGTTGACGTCTCTTTGATGAAGCTACTTGTTTCCTCTTTGAGATCTATGTCTATTCTACAAGGTCTTTATGAACTTAGGGGACCCAAAGATTCTCCCCTCAGGATCGGGTAGGCTCTCAATCATAACTGAGCACGAAGAGATACTCTTCTGAGTTAGGGTGTGTTACACTTATGGTCAGTTGGACAAAGATCGAGGTAGCAGGTGGATAGGTGGGTCACAAGCTCCAAGTATGGATCAAAAGACAGGAGCTGCCTGCTTCAGACCTCAGATTCCCTCCTGTAGTTAGATATTTAAAGATCCTAGTCCTGACAGCAAGTCTGTGAATTGTTAGATGAGGTGGCCCCTTCTTGGTGATAACTGTAGGTAGGAGATAGAGGGTGTCCTACTGGGTTAAGAGGATAGAGGGAAGCCAGAGATAAGTAAATTCAATTTGTGTCAGATGGGCGTATACTTAGGTGACTTAAAGAATGCAAATGATTCCTCTTTATATTTTTATTATTTTATTTTGCATTTGGCATTTTTCAAGATCTAGCTTCTGTTTGCTTTATGAAATTTCCTTCCCCAGTTTTCTTTTCCCTTCTTCCTCCCTTCCTCCTTTTCTTTCTTTCTTTCTTCTTCCTTCCTTCTTTCTTCCTTTCTTTCTTTCTTTTTGTGGTTTTTCTAGACAGGGTTTCTCTGTGTAGCCCTGGCTGCCCTGGATCTCTGTAGATCAGGCTGGCCTCCAACTCAGAGATCCCTCCTGCCTCTGCCTCTGCCTCTGCCTCATGCGTGCAAAAAACATGCGCGGCTCCTTTCCTTTCCTGAATTTACCTTTTGTGCATAAAGAACTTGTACTTTTTGGCAAAGATCTGAAGGATCCTGCTGGTCTTCTTTAGAGTCTTGTGCTTTAGATCAGGGTGGAGATTTATGGAGACAAAGAAAATGACAACATGTCCTCAGAGGTGGGAGAAAATCAGAATGACCCGAGTTGGCAGGAAGGGCCATATCCGGGAACTGTGCCCTCAAAATCGTGGAGGAATTTTTCCATGAGAACGGAATAGAGGTGTTGCTCAGCGGCAGACTTGGAAGTGTCACCCAGAAGGAACTGTGCTCCACCTGGTTATCCAAGTCGGTGGAGTGACAGAATTGTGCAATCAGACCACGGTTGAGTGCACAACGGATGACCCAACGCCTCTCATTAGCCAGCCATTTCAGTCTCAAGCTGCGCGGTGCTTTAACCCAACCCCCACCTGTCACTCCAAGACCCTAAGTTGGTCACTCCACAGCCCTGCCTCCTCTCCTGTCACTTCCAGCCGGGCTACACCCCATCACTCCACGACCCGCCTCCTCGCCTGTCACTTCTGACCCCGCCCCTCCTCTGTCATTCCAAAGCTCCACCCCTCTCCTGTCATTCCTAGACCATTCCTTCGACTTTCACTCTATGGTCACACCCCTTCCGGCAAGTCAGCTCCGCTCCTACCCCGACTTTTCCCAAGCGGTTTCTGTTGACCCCACCCCTTCACGCACGGCCCTACCCACTATTGGATGCTTAAAGCGCGGCCTCCAGCCTCAGGCTCCGCCCCCGCCCGAGGCCCCGCCTCTAGGGTCGACCTGTTTTTCCCCGCCCCGGCACCCGCAGCGACCGCAACGGCGGCCAAGGTGCGCAGAGCTTGGCGCGATGGGGCTGCCCGAGGAGCGGCGCAAGAGCGGCAGCGGGAGCCGGGCTCGGGAGGAGACCGGCGCCGAGGGCCGGGTGCGGGGTTGGTCCCCGCCGCCGGAGGTCAGACGTTCGGCGCACGTCTCCTCTCTGCAGCGCTACCGCGAGCTGCACCGGCGTTCCGTGGAGGAGCCGCGGGGTGAGGCTGGGCCCGGGGCGACTCTTGGTGGCTCCAGTGAGCAGAGTAGCGGGGCTCCGAGGGGCATTTACCTAGCTCCCGTACGGAGCAGATAAAGGCTCACTGAGAGAGATGGAAAAGGGATTCGAAGAGATGGTGTTCCATGAGAAGAAGAAGGGGTCTGGGAAGTGAGGGTTCCTAGAAGTTGGGGGACTCCCTGGCGACTCGAAAGTGAGATGGGTGTTTTCATAAGGAGATGCGGGTTCTGCGAGGAGAAGCGGGGTTCGGTGAGGGAAGGACCCCTTGGGGGAGAATAAAGGGTTTCCATCAGGAGAAAGTTCCATTTGAGAGTCCCTGAGGTAAAAAAAGGACTCCAAGGAGCAAGGGTGCGGGCGCCTTGAGGGAAGGAGAACCCAGAAGAGAGAGAACCTTTGCCTCCAATTCAACAGTTGCCTCCCTCAGATTTTTAGCGCGCTCATCTAATTTTGCTCAGCCTTAGTGCCAAGTCTGGTTCCCACCTTGGGGTCCTATATCTATTTAACATAGCAGCAATCCCAAAATACGATTGAAACAGCTGTTAATATGTCAAGTTTTTTTTTTTAAAGAAATAAATTTGGACCTAAGTTGTACTAACACCGATTCTAAGAGATAATTCTGTGACTTTAAAAACATGTCAGGCCAGGGGGCAAAACCACATCCTGATCAGGCCTGGTGGCATACACCTTTAGAGGCAGGTCTTTGTAAATCAAGGCTAGCCTGTGTGTATAGGTAGTTCCAGAACAAGCAGGGCTACATAGTGAGCCCCTGCCAAAAAAAAACAACAATAAAACCCCACCACCACTTCCCGGTTGAGGGGCAGCATGATAAACACAAATCACATTCAGGAAAATGCATAAAAAGCGATTCTTGTAGTATTAGGCAGATTTAAAAACCTATCTTAAATTTTCTTATCTCCAAGGTAGGAATAATGATACTAGCTTCATAGATTATGAGAACTAGAGTGGGTAATAAAGGATCCATTATCGAACATTTGATGCCCAGCCGCCATTAAATAAGTAATGGCTTTTTTGACAACAACAATGTGGAGGAGGCAAGCAATGCAAGATCGTATTAAATCAAGTGTAAAGTTGTTCATTGCTACAAGTAGTGTCCAACTTTGAGTCCTTGGGTGTCTTTTCTCTTCTCTCTCTGTATTTTCTTCATGAGTTACATCTGTTTCCCTGGGGTAAGCTAGTACTACCGTAGCAATTCCTAGTCTATGTATCTAGCCTCAAACCTTGTATTTCACTTATATTCGGTCTCCAAATTTCATAGGACTATAGACCGTTTGTATTTTTACACACCCTGAAGATTTACACTGAACCAAACAAGACTGAGTGATGTTTCCCAGTTTTCTCTCCCGAGTCTACTTTCTTCCACATCTTTTTCTTTCTTTCTCTTTTGCTTTAATTTTCTGTCTTCAGCTGGGGTAGTGTCAGTGGCACTGCCCCATACTATAAACCTCTTGCATCATCGTCTTCTCTGATACCTTTTTTATACCTTATGAATTTATAGAACTCTTATTGTTTACTAAGCAGTGTTTCAGTTTGATTTGGCCTGAGTACGACCCACATTTTACAGAGGAAGAAATAGGAGCCTAGAGAGATTAATTCACTTACACAAGGTCATAAACCAAGTCATTGACGGTTGGGGTGTAAACCCACATGATCCTGACTAGGGAACTATACTCTGAATATTGTGCTATTCTTCTCTGACTCTACAGTTTGCTTTTCACCGAATTCTGTCAAATACTACTTTAAAATCTCTCTCAGACTGACCCTTAACTACCAATTTCCATAGATGCTTTAAGTTGGGAAAGCAGGAGACAGTTTTCTAATTTGTCCCTTCCTCCCTAGTCTTAACACCTCCAGTTGCCCCAGCAGACTTATCTAAACATCATTAGATTGATATCCTGGGAATGCTCATTTATATGGCATTGTAAAAAACTGACTAACTTTCTTCTTTTTGTTCCTTTCCCTCTCTCTTTCTTTTCTTCCTTTTCTTCTTCCTCCTTCTCTCCCTCCCCCTCCTTCCCTTCCTTCTTCATTCCTTCCTCTCTCTCTCTCTCTCTCTTTCTTGTGACAGGGTCTTGGTATAGAGTCCTGACTGGCATGCAACTCACTATGTAGATATAGACAAATCTTGGCTCAAACTTGTGGTGATCCAGCCTCTGCCTCCTGAGTGCTGAAGTTATAGGCAAATGCTACCATGCCTGGCTTTTCAAATTATTTCTCCTAATTAAGATTCAGTTTTTCTTTCCAAGCCTCTGGGTCATCTAGCCTCACCTCTTCAATCTTAACTCTACCATTCTCTATTACATTCTTCATTCTAGATAGATCTTCTGGCTATCCTGTCCCTTTCTAAGTCTTTGGTTTTGTCCAATCCCTTCTGTGCCTATTTACTTAACTAAACACCACCTGAACTTCAGTTTACCTATAAAATGAATATAATATATACTTCATAAATTTATGTCATAACAATTAAATTAAATTAGTCCAGTCCTAATTAGTTTCATCTTCCATCTTTACATATAATCAATCACTAACTGTCAGTTTTCACTTTTTAAAATGACCATTCAGTATTTTATTATATTGCAACTTATACTACTAGTTTTTACCAGCTTGTAATTGTTGGGTTTTGAGTTTAAGGTGTGCGTGTGTGTAGACAACCTTGGCTGTCACAGCAGGCCCAGAAATCCACCTGTCTCTGCCCTCAAAGCACTAAAATGACAAATGAGTGCCACTATGCCAGATCTTCATGCTTGTGCGGCAGGCACTTTGTGAATCGAGCTATTTCTCCAGTCCTGGTTTTATTATTTATGATTTTTTTAAAATCAGGGTTTCAGGTAGCCCAGACTGGCCTCAAATTTCCTGTTGAGGCTGGCCTTGAACTCCTGATTCTCCAGCTCTCCCTTCCAAGTGCTAGGATTACAGACCCACATCATTGTACCCTCCTCTAGTAACTTTGTAGTGTTGCTATACAAACCTTTTTAGTAATGCCTTCTTTCCTTCGTTTGGATTATCTTCTTGGAATATATTTCTAAAATTGAGTTAGCAAATAAAGGTTCAAAAAAGTTTCATAACTCTTGCCAGACAATTCTTATAGTTTTGTTACTGTATAAAAGTATCGAATTCTCTAGACAGATCTCATGTGGTGAAAACATTGAATTAAATTTTAAAAAATCTTTGCAAGTTTTATAGGTATATTATAGGACCTTGAGTTGATTTCATTTTTATCTCCTTAATAGACTGAAGGGTGGTGTAACATGTGGTTTAGCTTTCAATTTTATTGCCTTGTTCCAATATATCAAATTATGAATTAGTTCCTGCTGATAAGTTTATTTTTGGTCTGAAATAGTTTCTCTAAACATAAACCCTTGTTTTTCTCTCATACCAAAATAGTCACTTTCTTTTGGCACAGGAGTAAAGTATATGCCTGTCTTTGGAAAGTTAGCAAACATGTTTTCTCAAGGAAATTCAAATCTTGACTTAGTAACATGTGAAGTCTTAGGCAAACTGTTTAATGCCTCCAAGCCTTGATTTTCAAATCTATAGGATAAGAAACAAAATAATGCATATCTCTGAGGGATGTAGTAAGGACTAAATAATAATACATATATAAATAGCTTTAAACTAAATAATACATATAAATAGCTTTAAGTAACACCTGGCACACAGGAACACTTGTGCAAATAGCAGTAAATAATTGCTAAGAGAGAATGAACAAACTAAGAGATAATCGTGGAAGACTATATGGGTAAAGAATGTCTTAATTATTGATTGCCTCCTGGGTACTGGTCATTATGCTACGTACTGCACAGATATGATACTTTCAAGTGTGTGTGTGTGTGTGTGTGTGTGTGTGTACTGGAGATAAGGCTGGTTTTAAACTCCCTATGTTAAGGCTAGTCTTGAACTCCTGATAATTCTGCCTCCACCCAAGTGCCTGGATCATAATAAGTGTGTGCTACTACACTCAGATAGACAGCTTTGTGTATAGAAAGAACAATCTGAAGTGAGATTCGGGAATAAACTGTAGGCAGGAGAATAGCAGGCAATTAGATAAGACAGATACTGAGCCCTGGGACAGGATGATTGTAACTTGGTCCTGTGCATATGCTAGTAACCCATCTGATGATAAATATGGTTGAGATACCTAGTGATAATGTGGGCATCTCTTTTTGTTGCAGAGTTTTGGGGAAATATTGCCAAGGAATTTTATTGGAAAACCCAATGCCCTGGCCCATTCCTCCAGTACAACTTTGATGTGACCAAAGGGAAAATATTCACCGAGTGGATGAAAGGAGCAACTACCAACATCTGCTACAATGTGCTGGATCGAAATGTCCACGAGAAAAAACTTGGCGATAAAGTTGCTTTTTACTGGTAAAAATATTTATAGTCTGTGACAGATAAAAATCTCATGTTTATATAGTGTTTCATAATTCACAGTACACTTTATTTTTAAATTGAAAAATTTTAAATTAATTAATTAATCAATGTGAGTGGCATGTTAAGGTCAGAGGACAACTTTCAGGAGTTGGTTCTCTCATCCACACTGTGGGTCCTAGGGATTGAACTCAGATCATTAGGCTTCGGGACAAATGCCCTTTACATGTTGATCTATCTTGCTACCCCCAACTCCTACCTCCATATTCTTTTGAGACAGGTCCAACTGTGAAATTCTGGTTGGTCTGGTATTTGCTATGTAGTGAAACTGGTTTTGAACTTGTAACAACCCTCCTGCCTCAGCCTGTTAGCGGATGGAATTACAGTTGTTTGCCATTCACGTTGGACTGTCACGAAGTAAATTCCATCAACTTACTTGATCCTTACATTACCCAAGAAGAGTAAGCAAAGCAAAACATCAGTGATTTGGTATTTCAGTAAGGAATAATGCATCAAGGAAATTAGTTTCTTTAGATCACACGACCTCTGGTAACAGAGTCACCATAAAATCAAGTGGCCCTCCTGTTCTTGGTTTATGGCTGGAGTGAGGAGAGTGGGTATACAGAAGAGAAAGGGGCTAGGTTGCTTTTTTTTTTTCATTCTTGCTTTGGAACAAAAAATGAGTGTTAGGGTTTTCACCAGCTCTATCATTGTTATCATTACCTTTTACTGAGTTAAGGGTTAGATACTATGTTTAGGAGCTTAAGAAATATCTTATTTGATGCTCACAGTAACGACAAAAGCCACTATGCCTGGCAAGATTTCTTCCTTTCTTTTTCTTTTGGTTTTTCAAGATAGTTCCTCAGTGTAGTTCTGGCTGAACTGGAGCTAACAATATAGATCAGGCTGGCCTCGAATTCAGAGATCTACCTGCCTCTGCCTCCTGAGTGAAGGAATTAAAGGTGTGTGCCACCACCGCCTGGCTTCAACAAGAATTTTTAAAGATACTGGATACTGGAGAGAGATGGCTCAGTGGTTAAGAAAGCATACTGCTCTTGTAGAAGACCCAAGTTTAGTTCCCAGAATGCACATTGGGCAGTTTAAACCACCTATAATCCAGCTCTAGGGAATCCGATGCCCTCTTGTAGATGCCACAGGCACCTGCACTCTCTGTCTTTCTCTGTCTCAGTCTCTGCCTCTGTCTCTCTCTTTCTCTGTTTCTCTCTCTCTGTCTCTCTGTCTCTCTCTCTCTCTCTCTCTCACACACACACACACACACTTAATAATAAAAAATTGTAAAAAAAAATGTTGGATATTCAGCCTTGTATTAGGTGTTATTAAATAAGGTGATATCAACTGGACAATTAATTTTCAATTCTTTTATGTTTATAGTAAACTATGAATTTGTTATAATAAGCAAGTATGCTTCCCCTTGTTGAGCCCATATTTATAAATATTCTTACACTGCTTTCTCTTCCTTCTCTTTCTTTTCTTCTTCTTCCTCTAATGCTGCTGTTGCTTTTTGTGGTACTAGGGATTAAACTTTTGCACATTGCACATTCTAAGCAACTGTTTTACCACTGAGCTATTCGCCCTGCCGCATTCTAGTCTTTATTTTTTAGAGTTCAGCTTTCCAGGAGCAGAGCTTTCTTTCTTTCTTTTTTAGATTTATTTATTATGGTATACAATATTCTGTCTGTGTGTATGTCTGCAGGCCAGAAGAGCGCACCAGATCTCATTACAGATGGTTGTAAGCCACCATGTGGTTGCTGGGAATTGAACTCAGGACCTCTGGAAGAGAAATCAGTGCTCTTAACCTCTGAGCCGTCTCTCCAGCCCCCATTTAGCCATTTTTAAAGAAGAGATTGGCTTCCTTTTATCATAGATGAGAATTTAAATCTCAAACACCCTTCTAACTTCTCCCTTTCACTAAACATAATTTTTGAAGAATTAAATTCAAACCACAGTCTTTATAAGAGTAGCATGGTAAATGTAGTAACATGATGTTTTCTCTAGGGTCTGACATCTCAGGCTAGCCTCAGTAACTGTGTAGCCGAGGATGGCCATGAAACTGTGATCCTCTACCTCTATCTCCCTCTACCGACGACTGGATCGTAGACCTGTACTACCATGCCCAGTTTACGCTGAGGACTTGTACGCGGCAGGAAAAGTGCTCCACTGATGGAGCTATGTCCCGGCTTTTGCATTTCCTGTACAGATTTTTTTGTTCTCTTTGGAGTCATCAATTGCCTCTCATCTTTTCCTTGTACTATTTGCTTTAGTCGTGTACTCACAATGTCCCAAAATGTCTTACATATATATTCTAGAACCTTCTTTCTCTCTCCCAAGTCTTCTATTTTAGGGTCCACCTTTATTTTTTTATTGATGCTTTAAACAATAAAAGTTTTAGTGATTTTTTTTTGTAGTGCTAGTATTTGAGCCCAGGCTTGTGATAGATATATGTATTGCAAGAGGGTCTTTACTATGTAGTCCAGGCTGCTGTGGAATTCATTATGTGACATAGTTTGGTCTCAAACTCATGGCAATCCTCCTGCCTCAGCCCGGGTACTGAGATTACAGGCATGAGTCATTATATCTGGCAAGCTTTCTTTTTTGTATCGCTTTCTTCCCAGCTCACATAGTGTTATTTAATGAATGCAGTATTATTAGCATGCCACATTTGCAGTTCCTTTCTTGTCTTGGAACATATATATGCACTGAAGTAATCCACAAGGAAAATAGCACTTTTGAGAGCATGCTGCAGCTAAGAGCATACTATAGTTAGCTAAAATAAAACCGCCAGCCACAAGGAAGAATTTGGCCTTTTACTTCAGCTTGGTACATAATAAATGTTTATGGAATGATATTATTTTTAGAACTGTATGTGACTGTTAGAGTCCACATAGGTCAACTTTCTCTATAGATTAGCAGATCTAAGATTAGCTAGAAAGGGAAAGTGATTTCCCTCAGGGTTATATACCAATTTGAAGATAAAACAAAGACTAATCTCCAGATAGTTTTACTCTTAGTCAACTATTCTTTTCATTAGTAAGATACTGCCTCGTTCAAGGAGTCCAACACTAGGCTGTGACAGATGAAAAGAGAAATTGGCCATGTTAGTCAAATTAATTTATTTTCAAATTGAAATAAAAAAACAAATAAAGCTTGTTAAATCTAATATTATAGGGTTTTCATTCTATTTGGGGAGATCAAATAGTTATTTTAAATTGCTGTCACCAAAAAGCAAGCAAAAAAATTAAACAGCAGCAACTTAGGAGGTAGAGGCAAAAAGATCAGAGTTCAAGGCCAGACATGGCTACATAGACGGTTTGAAGCCAGCCTGGGTTGCATGAGACCCTAGTTCCAAAAACCTAGAGCAAAAAATAAAATATACATAAAATAGCTTTTATATTATGGAGTTGTCAACTGAATAAGATTAAATAGGATAACAAACTCGTGTCTAATATAATGGTATGATGAAAGAGCTTACTGGATATTAATCACTATTACTGTGTTTTTGGGTGGTAAAAACACCAAGTTTCACCAAGTGGACAGCTCTGAAAGTATATCATAAAGCAACACTAAACAGACTCATCAGGCTGTATTTATATATTTATTCACATATATAAAATAATAATCATGTTTAAAAAGAGACTGAATTTGAGAGGGAGTAAAGAGAGGATTTGGGAGGGGGTTGGAGGGAGTATAAAGATGTAATTATACTTTAATTTTTTAATTGCAAAAAATAAAAATAATTTGGATCAGAAACAAAACAAACTCCAAGTCTCGTTAGACTAAAAGGTTTATGCAAGGAACAATTTATTTCTTCAACAAATACTTCTTGAGGACTTACTGTATACCAGGCACTATTCTGAGCAAAACACAAAATTCTTTTTTTTTTTATGCAGTGTAAAGAGACAGACAGTAGACAAACAAAATAAGACAAATGGGAGTTGAGGAGATAGCTCAGTTAGGGCTTTCCTTACAAGGACTCGAATCCAGTCCTCAGAAGATACACACAAACATGCAGACACATAAATGTTCTATAAAAATGCAGATCACTGGGAAGGGATGACAGTACAGAATGGGACTGGTAAGGGAGATCTTTGCATAGGTGACATCATTTGGGCAGAGATTTGAAAGAAATGATGCAATATGCCATGCAGATAATGTGAGTAGGGGGAGAAATGTTCCAGGCAGGTGGAAGAGCAAGCATGTGCTGATGCTTGGCGTGTTTGGAGACAGATGAGATGAGGGATGGGGAATTACTGAGGTCCACAGGTTGCTGGATCATTTAAAACCATGAAAGTCGATGTCGAGTGTGGCTTTTTGTGCATGGTGAATGCACTAGATAGTTATGAGCAATGACATGACAATGACTTGGATTGTACTTAGGACCTCGATTTTAAATTGAGAATAAAAAGTAGAAGACTAGTTACAAGGTTGAAATCTAAGTGAGCCAAGGTAACTTAGGAATCGTGGCAGTTGTGAAGATGGCTAGAAGTGCTCAAAATCTGGATCTATTTTGAATCAAGAGTCCATGGAATTTACACCCCCCCCAGGAGGTTCTAAGGATCTAGCAGCCTGCTGACTACAACACTTCTTTGATAGCAGATAAGGTTCAGGAATGGGAGATCACTACTCTCAAGATACGTTAAAAAATATTCTTATAATGAAAAATGACGTGGTCACAGCTAAACTTAAGAATGTTAATCTAGAGCTGGGCAAGGTGGCACAAACCCTCACATTTGAGAGGTGGAAGGAGCATCAAGAGTTTGAGGCCAGCCTCAGCTACACTGCAAGTTTGAGGCAAGCCTAGCTATTTGAGGATCTGTCTCAAAAGTAAAATATATATAATGGGTATGGAAGCAGGAGTATAAACCAGAGAACGAAGAGTTTGTTATTCAAGGTAGAGATGCCTGCATTGGGTGCTGTTGATGGGTAGACAATACCAAAGTTGCTGGGCTTTGGTGACTGGGGACCTTTCTAGAGTCTCCTAGAGATGGAATTTTAGTACATATAATGAAAATATCAGCCACCAACCATCCTTCACACTTTCTTCTCATAAACTGTATTTAGCCAAGGCTGGTCTCTAACTGGCTGTGTAGCCAAGGATGACTTGAGCCACCATAGGCTGCAAAACCAAATCACTTGCTATCTCTCAGGGTCCTTTCAACCTACTAGCTCTCACTCTTTCAGCTCCCTATAAAATCTTTCACTTGTTATCTCTCCCTGAATGAGTATCCTAATATTTTGTGATTGTTACATTATATACATACATGTAAATCATCATCAACATTCCTACCTGCTGTACTAAGAACAATAGTGACAGAGAGCTTACAGGCAAAGTCTTACTTGGAGGACAAACTTAACTCTTGTTAAAACGAGCATGTGCCTTTGAAAAATGTTATATTAACAAGAGAATTCTTGGTTCTTTCCTAGTCTTCCTCTGCTCCTATTCCATTCATACTTTACCTATAATAGTTTCCTTCTTCTAAATAACTAAAATGCTATCTTCCCAGTCCATTCCCATCAACAGTCTGTTCTCTCCTACCCTGTGGCTCTGGACATCAGACTTAAGATGTCAGGCTTGGTGGCAAGTGTTCTTAGCCAAAGAGCCATCTTGCTGGCTTAAGAAGGCCCTGTTAAAAAGGGCTAATGCTTGATTGAGCCATCCTAGTTTTTATTTTGATTTCTTTTACTTCCACTTGAATTATGAATATACTGATTATAACTTCAAAATTCCACATCTAGGGTCTTTGAACTCTAATTTCTTTGAGCATTTTACTTTAGAATCACTTTTATTATCGTCCATGGATTCTCCCTTCTCCTCACATTCTAACACTGTCCCTAAACATTAATGAGTTCAAATCAGATCTATTCCTTAAGTTATCATACTCAAGAAACAGCTCTGTAGGATATGCTATATGGAAGGCAAAAAGAAATTTTTAGGTCTTTCATATTTTTTGTTAACTGTTGTAAGAGGAGGCACAGGCTGTGTCCCGCCCAGCTCCCAGCCGCCAGCTTGCTTTTGGCCCTGGCTTATACCCGGAATAATCACACACAAACTGGATTCATTTAACATACTGCCTGACCATTAGTTCTAGCCTCTATTGGCTAATTCTCAAATCTTATTTCAACCCATTTTTAATAGTCTGTAAGTCACCATGAGGTAGTGGGCTTACTGGGAAGATTCAGCATGTCTGACCCTGGCGGCTTCATGGCAGGCTCTCCCTGAGCCAGTCTTATTCCCAGAATATTGTTCTCTTTTCCCCACCTATCTAAGTCCTGCCCTATCAAAAGGCCAAGGCAGCTTCTTTATTAACCAATGAAAGCAACATAAAATACAGAAGAACCCTCCTACACCAGTTAACTGTCTTGTAGTTCCTTCTGACAAACCTGGAAACAATCCTGTAAATAAATTAAAACCATAGAGTCACTCTGTAAGGTGTTTCCAATAATGTTTGGCTATTGGAAGAGGCCCATCAACAGAGACATGAACATATCTTACCTCGTTAAGTCTTAGTTTTCCCATCTTTGGAATGGGAATAATGACCATTTCGATCACAGATTGTTGTAAGAAGCCACTGGGGAATCTTTGTAGGTGCACAGCTAGAAGCCCAGAGTCACATTACATTGTTTCCTTTCCCGTGCTCCTAGGGATTCTGATATGTGTGTGGGAACTTGCTGAGTTCATGGGAAATCTTTGATCTACTAAAGTGTTCTTGTTGTTCTATGGATGAGGTAATACTGAGTCCACATTCTCTGGTTCCTTACATAACATAGTTTCCTAAATAACCCTACGATCTCTCATAGTCCAGCTGTGGTCTTCCTCACCCATCATACTGCTGCCATGCTTTTGGCATTAGCCTGTCTCCTCCAGACATACTCTAGTAGCTAAGATCTCTCATAGTCCAGCTGTGGTCTTCCCCACCCATCACACGGCTACCATGCTTTGACTTTTCATGTCTGTGATGATATTAGCTACTCAGGTGGTTCTGCTTGACAGCTCAGCTTCTTACTGCTTTCCCTGATACCTAAGGCTGACTGACTGATAGACTGATTCTTCTACAGCTTTCCCTCATACCTAAGGCTGATTGATAGACTGATTCTTTTCTTGTCTCTTTTTCTTAGGAACAGGGTTTTTTTTTTGTTGTGTAGCCCTGACTGGGAAATCCTCCTGTCTCAGCCACCTAAGTGCCAAGAGTACAGGTATCTGCCAGCACACCTAGCTATAAATTTCTCCATTTCTTATAATAATAAACTATGTCTCCCATTTGTTGCACTTATGTATTTGTTCCCTTATTTTCTTTAACCTGGGTATAGTTCATAGCATTTGACAGATGAGGGACTTTTGGCTCAGACTTGGCCAGGGTCTTACAGTAATTATAACTTATTCTAGATAGGAGGACAATTTACATTCCTTCCTCCAGACACCATGCTTCTACTTTCACAGCCTTTGCTTTTTTGACATTTGGATTTTTGTCTTGTCAGTAGATTTTTTTTGTTGCTGTTGTTGTTTTACCTTTCTTTTCTTTAATTTTTTTTCATGATATTTATTGAGCTCTACATTTTTCTCTGCTCACCTCCCTGCCTCTCCCCTCCCCACTTCAACCCTCCCTCAAGGTTCCCATGTTCCTAATTTACTCAGGAGATCTTGTCTTTTTCTACTTTCTACTTACATATATTGTAGAATTTAATAAATTATCGCCCAAGCCAGCTATATTTAAGATATATACTTTAATAGGAGTAAAGAATACAAACAGATTTACAATACCAGATCCTGGATCCCGCGCTTCTCTGAAGATGTGCGCCAGCCCAAGAGCCACAGAGAGAGAGAGAGCTCACA
>JAQHUG010000345.1:1310968-1349357 GCA_028555095.1 Dicrostonyx torquatus | reverse complement strand
ACTCACCTGCACATGCTTAGTTTTTTCCCATTGCACTGAGAATTGAACCCCGAACCTTGCACGTGCTTGAAAGTGCTCTGCCACTGAGCTACACCTCAAGCCCCGTCCCTCTTACTTTTTGATCTTACAATTCCCCCTGTGGAAGAAAGAAGACTGAACTCGGAGTGCTTGCACTTGTTCTTCTGCAAACCACCCTTTGATCCCAATCATAGCCAACAGTCTCTTTGAATCTCAAAGTTGCACCAAATTAATTGTTCTGTTAAAAGTCCAAGGATCCTGGTGGGCTTTGGATCTTGAAAAGGCCAAGTTTTGTTCTCTTCCCCCTTCTAAGCAGCCAGGGTCCCCAGCCTGGTGTCTGTGACAGAGAAAGAAGACACTGGAATGAGTAATGCATCCATATCAATAATGTATAGCTTGTGCACACAGCCGAAGAGCTCTGCATATGTGAGCTGTGCACATCTGTTCCCGTTCATCATGCACATACCAAACTTGTTTTCAGTGCTAGAGATATAGAAGTGGACAAGACAGGCCAGGTCTCTGCTACAATGGGGCCTACATTCCTGTAAAGGACATGAATAATAACAAGCAGGTAAAATAAATGAGATTATTTCAAATAATAGAAGGTTTTATTTTAAAAAAGCAGAATGATTTGATGAAAAGTTTCTAAAAA
The DNA here is from genome assembly GCA_028555095.1 of Dicrostonyx torquatus. NCBI lineage: Eukaryota > Metazoa > Chordata > Mammalia > Rodentia > Cricetidae > Dicrostonyx > Dicrostonyx torquatus. Next base: position 1,348,687 of record JAQHUG010000345.1, on the reverse strand, counting down.
GCAAGCTGTGCATGTAGGTGGGTATGTAAATGTACTTTCAGGCAGACTCATGTTTGAATTCTGGGTACATATATTTATATTTATTTGTGTTTGTGTGTGTAGTTCAGCTTTTATGAGTAGAATATTCCTATATTAGTATATATGACTTTATTCAAGTATATATACAGAAGTAAGCTGGTACGGGTACACATTGGGGATGCATGCATGAGGACACACATATCAGCATTCAGCTGCAGCTGGAGATGTTTTGTAGTTTCTGTAGCATTAGGGACATTTGTCAGCTTCCTCTCTCCTTGTGCTGTCCCATTTTAGTAAGCTTGCTATGCTTGGCTTCTCTCAGCCCTAGGAGAAGATAGTAACTGACTCATCAAGCCAGAAGGTGGAAAGAAGCTGATAATTTCTGTGTGACTTTTCTCAGTAAGAAAAGGCTTGAGATCCTTGCCAATCCAGTTCCTTCCACTGTGAGAAAATAGTCCTGACTTGAAATCAGAAGATCTGAGGATCTATTCTTGGCTCTGTCACTTATTATTGAGTGACCTTGGCTGGCTAGTTCTCTCTAGGTTTCAGTTTCCTCCTTCATAAATGCTCTGGGTAGTAAAGAAGAGGAGGGAGCACAGATGGCTTGTAGAGGGGTGTTATATAGTGTTGCATCTGGAAAAGGAGAGCAGAAGCAGCGGCATGGTAGGAAGTGTGGAAGAGACTGGGCAGATGGTTCACTACCAAACCTGATGACCTGGGACCCCCGTGGTGAAGGGTGGAACCAGCTGTGTTCCTGATTGTCCCCTACACATATGCCACAGTATGCACCCTTCCAAACAAACAAGCAAAGAATATAAAATGGAATTTTAAATGTGGAGGTAGACATGAACTTTGTGGATCAGGAAGCCAGAAAGAATACATTAGAATAAAATTTAAACTTACCACTCCTACAAGGGCCTATCAGATTTGACTGATGCCTAGCTCTTGTTCTCATCTAATCTCTGTTCGTTGTATTCCAACCACATTGAGTTCCTTTCTGCTCTTTGAATAGACCTCAATACCTTTCCATTTGATGCTTTTTCTGACCAGAATATTCTTTCCAAGAACTTACATGGTTACCTATTTCTTATTGAGGTCTTCGCTGACAGCACTTCCTCATGCTTTCCCTGACACTCTTATCTAAAGTGGTTATCTCCTAATAGTTATCAATATGTAAAATAGACATATCTTTGGCCCCAAAATTGCATTTCTAGTAATTCATACTATGGATATATTTGCAAATGACATTGAATAAAGATGCTATTGAATCATTACTTCTTAAAGTAATTATAGGTCTTATTCTGAAATTCCTGGGGGCAGGATCGCTATTTCGAACTGAGATAGAGATGTTCTCAAACAGTGATGAAGCTGTAATCAATAAAAAACTTCCCAAAGAACTCCTATTAAGGATATTCTCTTTCCTGGATGTTGTTACCTTGTGTCGCTGTGCTCAGGTCTCCAGGGCCTGGAATGTCCTAGCTCTGGATGGCAGTAACTGGCAACGAATTGACCTGTTTGATTTCCAGAGGGATATTGAGGGTCGGGTAGTAAAGTAATTATAACATACAAATAGTAGATAAAGAGAATGGAACCACTCTTGATAGAGAATGGTACCAAGGCCATTTAAATTTATGTTTAAATTTTTAAAAAGCAAGCTGATTGAGTTATACATATAACATTTGTTCAGTTTATTGCTTGTATATAGTAACTAAAGGCTAAAACTGTACCTCAGTGGTAGGACACTTGCCTGGCGTGCCTAAGGCTCTGGTTTACATCCCTGTCACCACACACACACACACACACACACACACACACACACACACACACACCACTACACTACTGCTTGGGTATGGTGGTATATGCCTGTACCAGGAGCCCTCAGGAAACTCAGACAGGAGGATTAAGTTCTTGAGGTGAGCCTGAGCTACATAACTATACCCAGTTTTAAAAAGAAACAATAACTAAAATGCCATCATTTGTGTAGAAAATTAGAATATGTAAGAATACATGTACATAGACAACTTTGTCTAACAAGTATGTTCCCCGGGTACAGCACCTTTTCCTAAACCTTACTACCCCATGCTGGGCTAGACTGTAAAGAGCTTATCCCTTAAAAAAATATCTAATATTCTAAGTTCAGTTTTAGATTTCTGCCTCCATTGGTATCCTAAGGATCTTATAAATGATGCTAAAAGCATAGACTTCTTTCAAAGTCATTATTTTGGTCACCTACATTAACCCTTCGTACTACTAAGAGTGGCCTTGTCTGCAAATTGTCTCTAGGAAGTTACTCAAAATATCAGTAACAGTGGTTGTTAGCAGGCAGGGTGACTGGAAGATATGATTAAGAAGGACACCTATCAATACATATCTTTGTATGCATCATCATTTATATTACTTGTGAAAACCAGTGAAACAGCAGTAGACGGGAGTGAGAAAGACATTCTTATATGCAAATTTTCACATGTAGTCATAGTACTTTCTTTGTATGTGTTTGTTGTTGTTTAAATAGGGTCTCATATTTTTAGCCCAGGCTGGTCTGGAACTCACTGTGTAGTCCAGGCTGACTTCAAACTTTTGGTAATCTTTCTACCCCACCTCAGCCTTCTGAGTTCTGAGATTACAGGAATATGCCACCATAACCGGCTAAAACAGTGTATTTTTAAAAGGTATTTTTCCCCAGCCACACAGTATTGAATCACTGTTTTTAAATTTATTCATAATGCTTATCATAACTTAAAATTATCTTGGTCTAATTGTTGCTTATATATTACCTACACTATCATTAGTATGTAAGCTCTGTGATGTCAGGTGTCCTGAACATCAGTGTCTTGTTCTACACATGCATATAGCATGTAAAATTGTTAAATAAGCAAAGAAAGAATTTCTAAAAGAAACCAGGCCAGACTTAGGGAGTCAAGAGATAAAAATTATGCTATAGAATGTGGGTGACATTTTCATTGCTGTTGTTATTGAGTTGAAAATTATGTACTCGCCTTTAATCTCAGATCTTGAGAGGTAGAGGCAGGTGGATCTCTGTGAGTTCAGTGCCAGCCTGATATACATAGCGAATTCTAGGCCAGCCAAGAGTACGTAGTGAGACCCCATCTCAAAAAGAATAAAAAATATTTTATTCATTACTTTCTTTATGTATTTATTTACTCATAGGTAAGGTCTCACTTAGCCCAGGTTAGCCTGAAGCCTACTATGTAGCAAAGGATAATCTTGAACTTTTATGCTTCTACCTCTTGAGTATTAGGATTATAAGCATGTGCTGCTGTACCCATTTTATACCGTGCTGGAGACTGAACCCAGGGCTTCATGCATGTTAGGCAAGCATGCTACCAACTGACTGTATTTTCCAGTCCCTAAAATGTTTTATTTTTAAAGATGTTACCTCTGGAATTAAAAATAAGTGCATTCATTTTAGAAATCATTTTATTTTTTATAAAAAAAAGTAATTAAAAAATTGTGGCTAGGGTTTTTTTTTATAAAGATGGTTTATCATGTAAAAGTGATTGTCACTAAGCTTGATAACCTGAGTCTGATCCCAGAATCCACATGGCATAGAGAGAGATCTGATTAACAATTTTTGTTCAGCCATCAAAAAAATAAAGGTTTATAAAAACCAATCATATTCAGTGAAATCAAAGTGATAAAAATATTTCATCCTAGGATTCTTTTATCTAAGAAAAAAAAGTTTGGAAAAACAGCACGTGAGCCAGGTGTGGAGGTTTATAGCTGTAACCCCATTACTGTCCAGGCAGACAGGAGAACTGGATGCTTGAAGCCAGCATGGTCTGCTTAGACAGACCCTGCACCAAAAGACAAATGTAGGGAAGAGGGAAAAGAAAAGAACCAGTGAGAAAGCCAAGTAGCTAAAAGTGTTAGCAGCGCTAGCCTGAAGACCTGGGTTCAATCCCTGGTCCCACATAAAATGCTAGGTGTGGTAGTGAACATCTGTAATCCCAGAACTTCTTCAGTGAGATAGGAGGCAGAGACAGGAGAATTGCCTGGAAGATCCTGAACCTGCTATAGAGTACAAGGCACAGCAGAAACAAAAGATTCTGCTTCAGCAAGATGAAAGAAGAGAACCCACTATGACCTCTCCACCATGGCATGTGTACCCACCCACTCACAAGTAAATATGTAAATATTTTTAAAAAGAAAAGAAAAAACAGTGATGAAAATCCAGACAAAAGCTCTTTCTGTCCTCTTGGTGCATGTAGAAGCCTGCTGGAAACATCCTCCTCCTTTTTTTTTTTTTTTTTTTTTGTTTGTTTTCAAGACAGAGTTTCTCTGTGTAGCCCTGGCTGTCTTGGAACTCCCTCTCTCTATGTAGATAAGGGTGGCCTTTGAACTCAGAGATCCACCTGCCTCTGCCTCCCAAATGTTGGGATTAAAGGTGTCCATCACCTTTAATGGAGATCTTATGGAAACAGGATTTCTAAAAAGCAAACATGTCTGGAAGGCTATGGGCCTATTTTTGCTAGCTGTAATTAAGGTATCTAGAACTAAAGAGCACACATGGCCCTCCTTAAAATCAGAGATATTTATGCATGAGATGAAACTGAATTCTATCTAGGCAAGAGTTGTGCTGATGTGTATAAACCAAAACACACCAGAGTGATTCCTGGAGGTAACTGAATAAAACCAGAGTAATTTGTGCCAAATTCTGAAGCAACCTTCCTGTAAAGGCCACTGGACACAGACTCTATGTGATGCTGTACTCCTCACAGATGTAAATAAATAAAAAATGAGTTTGTGCTTTTGTTTTTTAAAAAAGGACAAAATAACCAACCTGTATTCATAAGTACTTATGGGTAGTGCATGATTATTCTTGAATTTAACATCTTGAGCTTTCATTTCCCGAGTCAAGAGGTATGTGCCACCATACCCGGTTTCATTTGTTGTCTTTTTTTTTTTAAGTGACTATCTTTGTTCCCCACTGCCCTAGGCCCCGTCCCCTATTTCCAGATGTTTGACTAGGTGAGGGCCTCTCATATGCCAGCCAAGTGTTGTGCCACTGAGCCATTATCCTCAAGTCCAAATATAGTGATTTTCAAATTTTAAAAGCATGTCATAATTACCTAGTGTTTCTCTGTACTAGCTGTAATGAAGAAGCAGATTTATAGTGCTATGCTTCAGTAGGTAGCTTCACATCCATGCTTATGCACATGATTCTAGTTAATTTAAACTCAGGGGGTCACGAAACAAAATAAAATGGCATCATACAAGTGGGAAGGAAATTTATAGGAAAGGAAGGTGCTGATAGTTGGGAGAGGGCTGAGTGTGGTCAGAATGTGTTTGTACCTGTATTAAATTGTCAAAGAACAATCTCTCTGTGTATGTGTGTGTTTAAAGCAGATTCTAGGGCTGGTGACATGGCTCAGTGGTTAAGAGCACTCGTTGCTCTTCCACAGAAACTGGGTTCAATTCCCAGCACTCATGGCAGCTCACAATCCTCTACAACCCCATTCCCAGGGGATCCAGTGCCCTCTTCTGACTCCTGAGGGCACCAGGCACTCACATAGTTTACATACATACACGCAGGCAAATTACTCATACACATAAATTTCTTTAAAATTATTTTAAAGTGAATTCTAGCTGGGCGATGGTGGCGCACGCCTTTAATCCCAGCACTCGGGAGGCAGAGGCAGGCGGATCTCTGTGAGTTCGAGGCCAGCCTGGTCTACAAGAGCTAGTTCCAGGACAGGCACCAAAGCTACAGAGAAACCCTGTCTCAAAAAACCAAAAATAAAAATAAAGTGGATTCTAAACTGGGTAAAGGTGCTTGCTTCCAAGCCTGATCTGCTGAGTTTGATAACCTGTACTTACACGGTGAGAGAACTCATTCTCACCAGTTAGCCTCTGACCTCCACATATATGTCATGGTATGTGTGTGTGTGTGTGTGTGTGTGTGTGTGTGTGTGTGTGTGTGTATGCATACACAAATAAATAAGTGCAAAAATTTAAAAAGTAAAAATGTTATTTTATTGGATTTTGTATTCTGATTCAATAGATCCGACTTGAAGTCCAGGAATCTAGATTCAAACAAATTCCTTAGGTAACTGGGGCACAAGCAATGTGAAGACCCTATTCTATATATATTCAATATAATTTATATTCCCCACTCATTTTTTTCTTATACTAGCCCAATCTGGCCTCAAGTTTGTGATCCTGCTTTAGCCTACCTAGTGCTGAGATTACAGGCTTACATCACCATATAGATGCCACAGCAGTTTCTTCATGTCTTTTCTGAGAAAGGTCTCATGTAGCCTACACTGCCCTCTAACACTCTAAGTGGCCAGAGATGACTTTGAAAGCTTGATACTTCTGCCTTTACCTTCCAAGTGCTAGGATTGCAGATGACTGGAATTTTTTTTTGATGTTTCTTGTTGTTTGTTTTAGACAGGGACTCATACTGTAGCCATGACAGGCCTGGAACTTACTGTGAAACCCAGGTTGGCCCTGAATTTGAGGCAGTTCAACTTGAGAACTTCCTACCTTAGTCTTCTGGATAGTGATATTACAGATGTGAGTCACTACACTGGGCTTTAATTCAGTCCTGATACTGTATAAAATTATCATTGCTGGATCTGATGGCACACATCTTTAATCCCAGTACTCAGAAGGCAGAGACAGGCAGTGAGTTCTAGGCTAGCTTGGTCTATATAGTGAGTTCTGGGTATGAGATCATGTCTCAACAATAGCAACAACAATTACAAGGCACATCTGTTATGTCATTTCTCTTTAATACAGCCCTAGGATAAAAGAGAAGGGCTCACCACTCCAGTTTGTCAACATAAAAAGACTCAGAGGTAGATAGCGCTTTCCAATCTCATAAAACATGCATACAAAGTATCTTGAGAGGCCAAAGTGTCTGTCTAGTCAGTTCAAGATATGGTATCAGGAAACTGGAGAGATGGCTCAGCAGTTAAGAGCATTGGCTACTTTTCTAGAGGATCTGGGTTCGATTTTTGGCAACCACAGGGTGGCTCATAACAATCTGTAACTTCAGTTCCAGGAGATCCAATGCTTTCTTCTGGCCTCTGGTGCAACAGACTTGCAGGTGGTACCCAGACATACATTCAGGAAAAACACTCATACACATAAAAATTTTAAATTAGCTAATTAAAATTTTTTAGAAAGATGGAGCAAAAGATTCACTAAACAGGAGAGTGCCAAACATTGAGATGAGCAGATGGAATTTTGTTACTGCTCCAATCTTGTTTATAAGAAAACAGAGCTGTGTTCCTAATTACTGATTCTTTCTGGTATATCTCAGGGAGGGCAATGAGCCAGGGGAGACCACCAAGATCACATACCGTGAACTTCTGGCCCAAGTGTGTCAGTTCAGCAATGTTCTCCGTAAACAGGGTGAGTATGGGGTGCAAGAGAGGAACTAGAGAACCTTAACCCTGAGCCCACTGAGGAACTGGAGAGAAAGAGGACAAAAAATGTGGGAATCTGGTAACGGGAATCTGGTAACAGGACCAGAAGAGTTAGCTGGGAGAGGCCGTCTGAGTGGGAGGGGGCAAGGATAGCAAAACTGATCCATAGCCCCATTCTGTGTCTTTCTTTCCTGTAGGCATTCAGAAGGGTGACCGAGTGGCCATCTACATGCCTATGATCTTGGAACTCGTGGTGGCTATGCTGGCCTGTGCTCGCCTTGGAGCTTTGCACTCCATTGTGGTAGGAGCTGGGGCTGGTGACAGGAACCAAGGGTGAAGGACAGGGTTCTGGGGAAGGAAATTGGAACTGGATGGTGAGGGATCATCACCTCCTTCTTCTGTTGCTCAATCCCTAGCCCTCGCCTCCCCCTCAGGTCTTTTCCTTCCCTAGTTTGCAGGCTTCTCTGCAGAGTCTCTCTGTGAAAGGATCCTGGATTCCAGATGCAGCCTTCTCATCACCACAGGTGACTAATTCCTCCCCCTTCTCCAGATCCCTGGATACCTCAAGTTGGTCTCCATTCTGTCTGCTTGTTGATTCGGGGCTACTTGGGATGGAGGGTAGGGACTGCTTGTCTGCGTCCTTCCCATCCTACCTCGGCTGACTCTTTGTCAGCCGATCTGGAAGAACCAGAATCAGGAGGCCTATTCAGGAAGGGCCCTGTGGACATCAGGCCCACTGGGGAGCATGGTGTGTACTAAGGCCTGGAATGTTTATTGCTCCCCAAAGATGCCTTCTACAGGGGGGAAAAGCTTGTGAACCTGAAGGAGCTGGCTGATGAGTCCTTGGAGAAATGCCGAGAGAAGTAAGTGTGCTGATCTAATGGCTACTAACTTGGGTCGACAGGACCTTTCTCCATTGCCAGCTTCCCTTTGCTGTATACTCCTAGAGGGGCATGGGTACATCTTGCCAGCTTCTTTTAGCCAACCGGACCAATACTTTAGACTTTTCTTTTCTCTAGGGGTTTCCCAGTGAGATGTTGCATTGTGGTCAAACATCTGGGGCGGGCAGAGCTGGGCATGAATGACTCCCCCACCCACTCTCCCCCAGTTAAGAGGTCGTGTCCAGATGTCCAGGTGAGTCTGACACCACTGTACTCTCCTTTAGGCTCTAATTCCCTCTCTTCCTACCCAAGGATTTTCTTTTTCTTTTTTTTCCCTTGGCTTCTTCATCATAATACTGAGATCTGGGAACAATTCCAGGAAAGCTTCCTCTAATAGAGCTGGCTGACAGCAAGGGTATGACCTTGAACATGGGTAGAGAAGGAGCCTAGCACGAGAAACTGTGAAGGTTGATAGGCAGAGGGGACCCTTAGAACTTAGGATTGGGCTGGAAATGTACTGACTTGGGTGACTATATATACCCATTTTGATTGGACTGAGACTTGAATGAGCTACATTTGTGGCTTTGGATCCATTACTTCTGCTGAAAGCTGTAGGAAAGTTCCATTGACAACCTACAGTTTGGAGGGGCATAGGTATGTAAATTCTGTGTTAAAAAAGGAAAGAGGATGACTTAGATTTTTTGATGTGAAGTATCCTGAGCAGTGTTGGTACCAGAGAGGCTAGTGTGGGACTAGGGGGATTGGGGCGCCCAATAGGGGTTAGGAAAATGAGGCTGAGGGGCTCGTGAGAGGGCAGGCTGGGAGAAAGAAGGCATCTAGGGGTTTAGGGAACTCCGACCCTTACCTCTCTTACCTCTATCTGTGGACCCTGCTCATCAGCCTTTCCATTCCATGGGCTCTTAACAGGGTAAGCTGAAAGAGAAATCCAAGTGCATCCGACCCCAGGTATCCACTTCTTCACTGCTCTTGATCACTGCTTCCCTGTGTGCTTGTCTGTCTGTTCATCTGCTCTCTGTCTGTTTGCTCCAGTGAGGTTACTGACAGAGCTAAGTCTGTTCCCTTTGTTCCCGGGTGCCTTGACATTCGTATTATTTGGGAGGGTTAGAAAAGCAAATGTCTGTTTCTGCCTCTGACTCACATATAACAAGGATATCAAAGTTAGCAACAGCCATCCCAACTCACTCCTGCTGCATAGATCCTTTGTGGGAGGGGGACTAGGTAACCTGTCAGAGAGCATATGCTGTGCATTTAGCTGGGGGGGGGTAGAGCCAGGAAAGATAGGAAGCATATGGAGGAGGTACAAACTCTGATCTTGAGATTTTGCCATCAAGTTGGGAAGTTAGGCCTATATTGTAAAAGGAAATAGAAGTTTTCTATGGGACAGCAGAGAAGAAATTCCTAAATACATTCATATGCAACTTGGAATTTATAAACCATACATAACTCTGACATAATTAAGTACTAAGTTCAACAAAAGTCACGCTGTAGGTGGTACTTAAAGCAAATTAGTGTGGAGCAATGGCTTATGGTCCAGAGAGACCAATATTTAGTTGTATGACTTCAAATAAGTCATGTCTCCTTTCTGTACTTCATTTTTTAAAAAATCAGTAATATGCCGGGCAGTGGTGGTGCACGCCTTTAATCCCAGCACTCAGGAGGCAGAGGCAGGCGGATCTCTGTGAGGTCGAGACCAGCCTGGTCTACAAGAGCTAGTTCCAGGACAGGCTCCAAAGCCACAGAGAATCCCTGTCTCGAAAAACCAAAAAAAAAAAAAAACAGTAATAAAGACATGATATATGATTAAACAAAAATGGTTTCCATCCCTAAAATAAAATATAAAGGCCATTGTTCCTGTGGGCTTCACCATCTTCACAGGTCACTTTGAACCTTCCATGGCTGACTTGTGCTGGTGGGACATAAGTCCTTGCCTGACTCTCATGAGTATTTGAACACAGGCCAGATTTCTGGGAATCTGTTTTCCTCATAAAATATAGTCAGCACTGGGTTTGGGAATGCACGCCTTTTATCCCTACACTGGGGAGGCAGAGTCAAGGATCCCTGTGAGTTCAAGACCAGCCTGATCTACATAGTGATTTCCAGGCCAGCCAGGGCTACATAGACTCTGCTCCAAATAAAAAGGGAGGAAGGAAGGAAACAAAAACTAAATGAAACTTCTTTTGAAAAAGGTAACAAATTTGGTGGTTTGGAATGTAGGCTCCAAAGCCAGACTGTATGGGTTCAAATCCTACCTACCCTACCTGCTCCAATGTAAGCCTGGGTAATTTAAGCTTTCTTGCTTCAGTTTCTCTCCATATAAGGTAAAGACAGTGAACTGTACTTATAGGATTTTATTTATATATATGGTATTTGACATGTAGTAACTACTCAAAATATATTAGGTGTTGTCACTGCTCTTAAAAACATCAGATAGACTGGTAATTTCCAGAAAGAAGACTGGGAAAAACAAACAAACACATAAATATATAAAATTTTTTGTAATTCAGTCTTAAGCAACAAACTACTGGGCTTTTATTTTTTTAGAGATAAAAGTAAAATCAATTACAAAAACAAAAAATATAAAGTAAAACAAAACCAAAAACAAGCAAGCAAGCAAACAAACAAAATGAATTAGTCTCACAACGTTCAGATGTGTTTGTGTGAGAACCGCAGCAAAAGCTGCAGAAACCATGGCAGGCCTCCAGGCTCCTGCCCTGTGCGTCTCCAGTGCAGGGCCTGCCCCAGTTTGTGGCTGTCCTTCTCAGCTGCACCACCTACGTATTCCATATTCCCTGACGACCTGGTAGCCTCTGAGACTGTTCTGGCCCAAGGACAAGGGCCAGCTCCTCATTTTTTATTTAGAAAACACAGCCCTTTCCTCTTTCAAGGCCATGGGCCTCATAGGTACACACGAAATCCACAAGCAATGTTTGCTTCACTAACAGCTCCTCTCCTTCCTGCTCTCACTGTCAGCTCCACAGCTGGAGCACCACACCTACCCCACTCCTCCCTGCACACAAACACCTATAAAGGAAACAGGGTTTTAAGATTGTAAAAGTTCTCTCATTGTCAAACCACAGTGTAACTGTGTCTTATCGTGACAATTCAAAGTACTGTACACCATCTATAAGGAATATTGACATAGCTCCACTCAAAAGCAGAATGCCCTTGGCTCAAGTAATAATTTGACAGGAAGAAAGTAGTCATGTGATAGATAATGTGTACTCATACTGTAGGTAAACTCATACAGATCTTCCGCTAAAAGATTAAGGTACTTTATTTATGTTTTCTTGCCAGAACAGATTGTCTGTTTTCCTCCCCACAACCCTTAAGACAGGGTTTCACTTTATAGCCACAACTCACCTGGAACTCCCTATGCAGACCAGGCTGGCCTTGAATTCAACATGCCTCTGCTTCCTGAGTGCTACGATTAAAGGCATATGCCACCCTATCCAGCCTCTTATTTTTAATGACACCCTCACTTAGATCATTTTTATAATATTCATATTCTCTTGAGTAGGGCAGGTAATACAGAAAACAGGAACGGTTAAAGAGTCATTTTCCAATTTATCAAAATATATATCTAACACTGTGATTTTTTTAAAAAATTACATAACAAATTAGCATACGTCTATGTATTAGAGGAAGGAATTTATTTAATATTGCTGTATCTACCAGTTAACCAGGGCCATTCAACATTCAAGAATAATCTAATGCAAGCAGATGTAATGACATATACTTGTCATATGGAAGCTGAGACTGGAGAATTGTAGCTGGAGGCAAACATAAACCTTGTCTCAAAATAAAAAAAAAAATTACTGACTATGAAAAGACTTTAAGATAGCCAAAGCAAGCCCCAAACATTCCTCACCATCTTAACCTTTCCCCAGTGGTCATTACACTTCTCCCTAACCTTTCTGACATTAGTCACTCTCTACCTGCAGCAATCAAAGGCCTGATGCTGTTAGACAACATCTTTCTCTATTGACATTGATAAAACCCTGTCAGACCTTTATGGCAAAAGGAACTTGCCTTGTTTAAAACCCCTTAAGGGGCTAGAGAAATGGCTTAGCATTAAGAGCACTTGCTGCTCTTGAGGGGAACGGGCCTCCCATCACTCCCATCAAGAGGCTCACAACCATCCGCAGCTCCAGTTCCAGGGGAACCAAAACCCTTCTCTGGCCTCCACAGGCACCTGCATTTACATGGCACACAAACATACGCTCACATACACACATTCACATAAATAAGAAAAAAAAACTGAGTGACTTCCCATGATCATATAGCAAGAAGATAGAACCCCAGCGTAATTATTGAGACATCTACAGAATCCAACTTCACCCAATAGAATGGAGACTGGAAAAACTAGTTTTCAAAGAGGCAATAGCCGGGAAAAGAAAATAGTTTCAAAGGAGAGGTGAGAGAAACTGCAGGATAGCAGATCCTGAAGTCATTGTCAAAGGCAGTCAAGCATAGTGGGACACCCCCTCCCTGAGAGGCATTCACCTTGGTGCTTCTTTGCCAACTTGAAACAAGACTCCTGCTGAATGGAACCTGTCTCCTGAAGTGGGTTCTACATCTATAAAGATACCAGAGAGCACCTCCAGAATGGGATGGAAGCCAAACACATAGGAAAAAAATCCTGAACCCAAAGCTGTTGGGTTCTCTTGCTGTTAACTAACAGAGTTAAGTGCTCACCTGTAGGTAGTGACTAATTTTGTTTCCCTGAGTTGTGTGGTTGTCTACATCCCCGCTGATGTGCCAGCAGTCCTACAGTACATACGTGTGTATTCGGGCTATGTATGCATAGTTATTTATCCAACAAAAATGTCTTCTGAGTGTCAGATACATTACTAGGTGCTAAGGCTATGGGGAAATGCAGATATGCCACTGCCTCCTAGAGGTCCCTGTCTAGTTGGGGAGATAATCAAGAAAGCAGAGTGACTGGAAATATGTGCTGTATGGGAAAGAAACCAGGTGCTGTGGTGACTAACAGCAGGTAGGATGGAGTCTGTCAGGCACTGTTCAGGGAAGTCTTTCTAAGAAGGTGGTACCTCAGCTGAGTACTGCAAGACTGAAGGAGCCAGGGAAATGGCAAAGGAAAGCCGGGTAAGGGGCAATCTAGAGTAGAGGGAGAGCGAGAACGGCATTGTACCCTGGAAGGGCCCCCTTCTTTTCCTGTGCATCTATATGTAGGGCCTTTACTCCTTCAAGTGCCAGACAGGGGTGTCTGCTGCCTCTATGTTGAACTTTTACAGTTCTTCCCTGCCCATTCCTGTTTTCCTCCTCAGATCTCCTGGAATGAAGGGGTTGACTTGTGGTGGCACGAGCTCATGCAAGAGGCAGGGGAAGAGTTTGAGCCTGAGTGGTGTGATGCGGAGGACCCACTCTTCATCTTGTATACCAGCGGCTCCACAGGCAAACCTAAGGCAAGTGGGGTGTGTGTGCATGTGTGTGAGTATGTGAGAGACTGTGTGTGTGTGTGAGTGGTGTGATGCGGAGGACCCACTCTTCATCTTGTATACCAGCGGCTCCACGGGCAAACCTAAGGCAAGTGGTATGTGTGTGTCTGTGTGTGTGTGTGTGTGTGTGAGAGAGAGAGAGTGTGTGAGTGTATGTGATGTGTGAGTGTATGCATGTATGCATGTGTGTGCAAGTGTGTGTGTGCACAAGTGTGCGAGTATGTGTGTATACAGGTGAGGAGTAAGTTTCTGAGGAAGCTTGGAATGACAACGGAAGCCATTAGATGGGGTGCTAGGGATGTGAGTGATATGGTGACTCAGATTTCTGAGAATGTAAGTGGTCAATATATTTATGTGACATCAGGGTGTGTCAAAGGAGATGAAAGAGAAACAAATGCTATGAAATATGAAAGAGCATCAGCAGGATCCTTCCTCTAAGAAGGATCTCTTTCCAGCTCTGTGTGGGCTCCATTTGTTGGTCAGCAGAGGTGGACACAAAACCCCAACCTGAGGCCCCATTCTCCCCACAGGGTGTGGTGCACACAACTGGAGGCTACATGCTCTATGTGGCTACAACTTTCAAGTATGTGTTTGATTTCCACCCAGAAGATGTGTTCTGGTGTACAGCAGACATTGGCTGGATCACTGGCCATTCCTATGTCACCTACGGGCCACTGGCCAATGGTGCCACCAGTGTTTTGGTGAGATGGGAGCTGGGACATGGACAAAATTCTTCCGGGTGACTACCTCAAAAGCTTCTTAGTCTAAAGAAGGGAGACTTACACAGGGACCTAATTCCTGGAGAAAGAGGAATCCCGAGGGGTTGTATATTGTACTAGAAAGTTCCTTGGCTTGTGTGATCAGAAGGTAAAGACATAATTGGCCAGAAAGGGCGAACAATGAACCTGAGGGAATGGTAGGGGAATGGAAGGACTATTGGGAAGGGCCAAAAGTAACCATATTTCATTGGGGGCAGTTTGAGGGGATCCCCACATATCCAGATGAGAGCCGCTTGTGGAGCATTGTGGACAAATACAAGGTGACCAAGTTCTACACAGCACCAACAGCAATCCGGATGCTCATGAAGTTTGGAGATGAACCTGTCACCAAGTGAGCCCCCTCCCAATCTGCCATCCCATAGGTGTCCTTCAGAGCTGAGCACTGTCCTGTCACCAAGTGACCCCCTCCCCACCTGCTGTCCCATAGGTGTCCTTCAGAGCTGAGCACTGGCCTTTGTGCAGCTTCCTTCTGTTGTCTCAACTTCCTGCCCTAGAACAGGGGAGGGGGCAAAGATTCTGAATGCATATGTACTTTGGCTTCTGATGGTACTCAGAACTGTCCTCTTCCACTCTCCTGCCCAAGGCATAGCCGGGCATCCTTGCAGGTGCTGGGCACAGTAGGTGAACCCATCAACCCTGAAGCCTGGCTATGGTACCACCGGGTAGTAGGTTCCCAGCGTTGCCCCATTGTGGACACCTTCTGGCAAACAGAAACAGTGAGTAAGGGATTCCGGAGGCTACAGCTTAGGGACAATATGGAAAAACCGATTCAAACCCCCGATCTCTGACTTCCACAGGGTGGCCATATGCTGACCCCTCTCCCTGGTGCCACACCCATGAAGCCTGGTTCTGCTGTGAGTAGAGTGCCCTGCTGGTCCTTGGCTTGGCAGAGGGTGGGGTTGGGGCTCTGGGCCTATTAGAGAGTGGGTGTTGGGCTGAGAGCTATGAGGAACTTGGAGCTCTGGGGCTCCTTGGAAGTTGAGTCAGAGTTGCCTCATTCCTCTTCTTGGACTGTGCCTTTCATCTGCTTTTAGTCTTTCCCGTTCTTTGGTGTAGCACCTGCAATCCTGAATGAGTCTGGGGAAGAGCTGGAAGGTGAAGCTGAAGGTTATCTGGTGAGAATCTGGGATCTTTGGGAAAGGAAAATGGTCTGCTAATATACTTTGTTTTAGAGTGTATAATCTTATTGTTCCTGGTAGCTGCTAAGGACAAATAGTTGAGAGTTTGTCCTCTGCTGAAAGACAGCAACGGAAATCCTTCCAAGTACTTTGCCTGCATCCTTACTCTGTTACATAGGCTCTAAAGGCCTTCTTGGAGTGTGTTCCCAGGCTCATGATGATGCTTTTTTAGAGTCAGGAAGGCTTAGTCCCAATTCTTCCTTAGACACGCATTTCTAGAGAAAGGAGTCCTGGGTCATAAGGAACAGAAATGCAGGCTCTAGAGTCAGACTGCCTGTCTGACTCCAAATCTGCCTCTTCTGTGACCTCAGACAAGTTGTTACCTAATGGCTCTGAATGTAATTTTCTCATTTGCAAAATTGGGTTTGAATATGTTTAAATAATGGTACTTTATCTCCTATGTTTTATTGAATTAGACAACCCACAGGAAAGGGCTGGCCTGGAACTGAGCAGTCAGTGCTCACAGATGTTGGTGGTGTGGTTTTTGTGGAGTACCTGTCAGATCCCATCCTATGTCCCTTTTCCAAGATCAAGTGGGAAACAGGCAGACTTGAATCTAAGCTTTCTTACTCAATCTAGAATTCTGCTGACACAGAATACTATTGATTAGAAATTACTTGTTCATTCATACAGGCTCCATTTTATATGACATTTTTGCCTTTAATAGGACCTGCTTTCCTGAGGAATCACCTGAAAGAAACTCCAGTTTTCTAGATGTTTATTATTCACAGAACACACTACTAGGCAATTTTCACATACTATTAATTTAACCTTTATAGCAACTTTTAAAATTTATTTACTTTTATTTACAGATGAGAAGTTCAGAGAAGCAAAGTTACTTACCTGAGACCATATAGAATTGGGATTCCAAGCCAAGCTCATCTATCCCCAAACCCTGTACTTTGCACTATTCTCAGGGATGGCAGTTAGGGTATTTTCCTTCAGGTTTAGCAATGTGATGGTTGTCTTCCTGGGAGAGAGCCTAGAGGATGTGATCACTGTACCTTCTGCACTCCTCAGGTGTTCAAGCAGCCCTGGCCAGGGATCATGCGCACAGTTTATGGGAACCACACACGTTTTGAGACCACCTACTTTAAGAAGTTCCCTGGCTACTATGTGACAGGAGATGGTGAGCCTTGGCTGTCCTGGCCCAACCCTTCTCTCCAAAACATATACCTTCACTTTCCACTTTCGGAAGAGTTGGCCGGGGTGAAGAATAGAGAAAGTAATGTGTCCTGATGTCCACACCTGGTGTCCAGGAGAGCTACAGTATGGCTGGAAGAGTAGGAACGAGGGCTCAGAGCACTTGTGGAGTGGTTCAGAGCACTGGCTGCTCCTGCAGAGGACCTGAGTTTGCTTCGCAGCACCCACTCCAGGAGCTCACAACCATCTATAGCTCTAGCTCCAGGGGATCCAATACCCTCTTCTGTCCTTGGGACACACACACACGAGTGAACACTCAAACATAGATACACACACACACACACGAGTGAACACTCAAACATAGATACACACACACACAAGTGAACACTCAAACATAGATACACACACACAAGTGGACACACTCAAACATAGATACACACACACACATAAATAATAAAGCCAGGCGGTGGTGGCGCACGCCTTTAATCCCAGCACTCAGGAGGCAGAGGCAGGCAGATCTTTGTGAGTTCGAGACTAGCCTGATCTACAAGAGATAGTTCCAGGACAGGCTCCAAAGCTACAGAGAAACCCTGTCTCGAAAAACCAAAAGTAAATAAATAAATAATAAAGAATATTTTTTTTAAAAAAAAGAGTAGGAATGAGTGTTGCAGGGAGAGTCTCAGCATGGTACCATCTGAGATTAGATTCTAGGGGAAACAGGCTCTTATTTTTTACTCTAGTGTTGACAGAGATGGGGCATGTAGAAATGGGTATTACTACGTCATGTTTCGCCTCATGACTGGGGCCTGCTTGTCCATTGTTTGTCTACCAGTTCATCCATCCATCAGTACTTATTAGGTGCCTCCTATAACCAGGCACTGATCTAATGAGCACATGGGATGTTACTGTGAATAACACGGTTAAGTTCTCTTATCTTATGGGGCTCACATTTTAGTAAGGAGGGGACGGACAATAAACCAGTTTTATTGCTTACAATTTAGTCATAGATAGAGATAAGTTCTATGAAGAAAACGGTGAGATAGTGCCTCCAAGGGTGGTCAGAGAAGGCTTCTCCAAGTGATCCTTGAGCAGAGGCCTGAGGGTTGAAAGGCTGAGAGAAATCTACGGTAAGAGTAGTGTAAAGAGTGGATACAACCTTGAACTTCACAAGGAATGGGCTGAAGCCTATGATGCTGGAGTGAAGTAAGTCTAGGGAAGAATGTTTCATTAAGTTGGAAGATGGGTATTATATAATGCAGAGTCATGTGGATGGGGTAAGCAGCCTAGATTTCATTCAAAGCACAGTGGTATGGCTGGGATATGGCTCAGTTGACAGAGCGCTTGCCTAAGCATATACAAAATTCTGGTTTCTGTTCCCTGCACATTAAACTGAGCATAATGAAATTTCAGCACTCAGGAGGCAGGAGCAGAATTAGGAATTCAGGGCTAACTTTGATATACAGTGAATCTGAAGCCTGCCTGGGGTGCATAAGACCCTGTCTGAAAAGGGGAGGGGAGGTGGAGATATAACTCGGTAGTAGCATGTTTGCCTAGCATACCCGAAGTCTTAGGTTTAGTCCTCAGTAACACACACACACACACACACACACACACACACACACACACACACACAATGGGGGGACAGCTAATTAGTATCTGGAAAATAATTTTTAATGTTCTAAAAATATACATGAGATTGGGTATATTACTTATTGCCATGGAACAAATTATACCCAAAGTTGGCAGCTTCAAATAACACATCTCTCATAGCTTCCTGAGGGTCAGGATCTGGGAGTGTCTTGGTTGGGTGGTTCTCAGGGTGTCTCATGGGTTAGAATCAAGCTGCTAGTGGAGGCTGTAGTCACCAGAAGTTTGACTGAGTTTGGAGGGTCTATTTACATGCTGGCTCACATGGATTTAGGCAGGAATCCTCAGGCAGTTGATGTGGGTGCTGGGAATATAGGTGCGTGGGTCCTAGGGCCTCTGGAAAAACAGTAAGTTTAGGCAGAATCTCTCCATAGGATTACTCACAAGACATGTGGCTAACCCACAAATGATCTGAGGGAATATGACCAAGATGGAAGCTAAAATGTCTTCAATAAGCTAATCTCAGAAGTGACATCTATCATTTCTGTCAAATTCTGCTGATCACATAGACTAATGAACGCTATATAACGAGAAAGAGAGCTGTAGGGCTATAAATACTAGGAGATGGAAATTGCCAAGGTGAACAAAAGCGGAGGTAGGAAAACCTGTTAAAAGATTACCATAAGCTATTGTAGTAAATTTGGCAGTTTTTATAATATAAATCATGTATCCTGCTGTAGGGTATATTCTGTGTTGAATATTTTTTTCCAGGCTGCCGCCGGGATCAGGATGGCTATTACTGGATCACTGGCAGGATTGATGACATGCTCAATGTATCTGGTGAGAGCCTGTATCTCCTCCCATTTCATTAGCTCTTTCCCCTTGCAAATCCTAGCAAAGACTTCAAAGAGAGAGCAAGGATTATCCCATTTTGAGGCTGTGGTATAGGGTTTGTCATTCAGTCCTGGACTCGGGTTGTGGAGGAAAAGTATAATGCGTGGTAGGATATGCCAGGAGAGGATCTAGGATGGTCAAGACTTGCTCGGAGGCGTGCCATGGGAACAGTGAATGAAAGCCTTCCTTATTTGACCAGATTAGGTCAGGCCTGTGGGTGCTGATGGAGAAAGAGCTGGGGCAAGGAAGGGCTAAGATCCCTCTCACGCATTTCCCTTCTCTTGACAAGGACATCTTCTGAGTACAGCAGAGGTGGAATCGGCACTTGTAGAACATGAGGCTGTTGCAGAGGCAGCTGTGGTGGGCCACCCTCATCCTGTGAAGGGCGAATGCCTCTACTGCTTTGTCACCCTGTGTGATGGCCATACCTTCAGCCCCACCCTCACCGAGGAACTCAAGAAGCAGAGTAAGGAGCTTCCTTGGGCAGGAACTGAAGGATCTGCAAGTTACTGGGGAGAGGCTACAGCAATCTAGAGACTCCAGGGGTCCTGTGGGGAGACTTGTGTCTTCCCACTTAGTCTCCACACACTGGGATAATAATAGCCACGAGTTTCAGAAAACTTTCTCTGTGTCACCACCGGGATCAGTGCTTTAAACACTTTATCCCTTTTAATTCCTATAGTTACCTTCATGAAATAGATCCTGTTGTTACTCTAGTTCTAAAGATGAAGGGACTTCAGGTGCAAAGAAATTAAACTGCTGGCTCAAGGCTATGCTGCAGAGGTCTGCCTTAAACTTTAGCAGGCTGATTCTAGAGACAAAGTTTCATGGACATGGATCAAAATAAAACACATGAGTAAAGAGACACCGTGTTAAAAGAGAGCAGGGAACAGTAAGCTTCAGAATGACTCTAGGCAGAACTCTGAAGAAGAAACAGCTGGGGAAACAAAGCCATAGCTTCAGGAAGTCTGGCTAAAGGCACTAAAGAAAAGCTTGATACCTTATTGGTTCCAGTTAGGGAAAAGATTGGCCCCATTGCCACACCAGACTACATCCAGAATGCACCTGGCCTGCCTAAAACACGCTCAGGTAAGTTAAGAGTCCTCCAGGGATTGGGACGGGCTAAAGCCCAGTGGTGGCCAGTGTGTGCATGAAAGTCCTTATAAGGGTGGGGATCAGTCAGCATTGTTACCAATTAATAAGAGGTGTGTGGGTTACCAGGCAAAATCATGAGGCGAGTACTCCGGAAGATTGCTCAGAACGACCATGACCTGGGGGACACATCTACAGTGGCGGACCCATCTGTCATCAATCATCTCTTCAGTCACCGCTGCCTGACCACCCAGTGATCATGACTCTTGTCTAGGATTTCCCTGTGCTTGGCTCTCCGAACTTCTGCCCATCCACCCTGCCCCCTGCCCAGGAGTACAAGAGCCAATGCTGGCTGACACTTCAGCTGAAACTAGGGAGACAGTTTCCTAGACTACCGGGTAGAAGGGACAAGACACAGGTCAACTTCAGACTGATATGCTCCTAGACCACAGAGAGGTCTCCAAGCCCAGGGCAGAGACCTGACACCTGTCCTCAACCACAGTTAGCTATTCAGAGTGTAAGTGAGGGCCTCCACAGAAGCAGAGAAGTATCTCTAATCCTTTCAGCTTTCTGGAAAGCACCAGTTCTTATCTTGGGCAAGCCCAAGCCTTTAGAAATGACAGTTTGTGAGTCTATGAATAATTATTTTTTTAAAATTCCTTGTTGTTTCTGTTCCGAGTCTGAATTCCTTGACAGATGGTAGCACTATCTGCCCATTTTCTCTGGAGACTGCGCGGGTGGGTTCAGTCTGCAGCATGTTTTCATATCAGCTGCTTCACTGAAAGAATAAGATATGCTCTGTTCCCAGAACCAAGGGAGTAACCTTCCCAGTCCTGCCCCATGAACAGAAGAACCCTGCCCACAAGGGACACTCTTGGTGAAACTCTCTTCTTGTACCTTTTGTGCTCAAGACTCACTATTGAAGGAATAAAGTTTATGAGCTCAAGAAAAGAACTGGTTTCCAGGCATCTGTGTGTTCATTAGCTGCTCTGATGTGTGTAGCAGATGGGAAGAGGACCGCTATTCTCCAGACTGCCCCAGAACCCTGTGTTTTGGCAGAGCCGGGCGAAGCTTCACTCTCAAGACTTCTGATAAACCCCAAGCCAAGAGTTATTGAACCCAATTCACAACTATGATGTCACATCAGGGGTGCTCCTTCCTGGGACCCTATCTTGACCCTATAGTCCTGTGGAAGCTTTAACAAGTGACTAAGATTAGGACTTCAGGGTCTCTCCTACAGGAGACCCCCCCCAGTACAATCCAGTCACCTTTCCTGCATATCCACCTGGTGGGCTGCCTCCTCCCCTTGGTCCATGAGACAATGAATCACTGAATCAGCATTGTTGCTTTATTTAGGGCAGAGCTGGAGAAAGTTTATGCCCTTCTCTCCCCTTCCTCAGTCCTACTCCAGCCAGGCACTGGAACCCCTGGAAAGGCTCACAAGAGGGTAATAAAGATGGCCTTTACCTCAAGCAGATTCCCCCCTCACTCTCTAAGATCTGGGGACCTCCAGAATCATAGCTTTTGTAGTCCTCAGACAGAAGGCCGAGAGAAAGTACCCAGATTTTCGCTTCCCTGAAGACCCTGGAAGTCTATAGAAGAGACAAGCTTCCTTAAGATGGGGACAGGGGTAGCCCCTCAGGAATTAGGAGATGAATACCAAGTATAGGGGATAGAAGGTCTCTTGAGTGAAGTCCAAGATGTGCCCTCACACAGGGTAGGGGTTGTCCAGGACTGCTACTCCTGCAGCCACACCTCCATCTGCATGTTCAATAGCTTTGGTTCGAAGCAGGTGCCCCACATGCTTGTTCATCACAAGGGTCGTTCCCTGTCTGTAGAAATGGGATCAGGAGACACAATGTTAGGAAGCTAGGCCTTCTCTGATCCTACCTGGCTGGCAGACTGGACGAGGCTACATTTAAGAAGTGCTAAGACATTAGAGTCAGATTGGAATTGCATCCTAGCTTAGAAATCATTAGCCTTGAAGCTTCCTAAAAATGCTCTTAATTTAAAATTGAGAAATACCTCCTATATACAAGATGGTCATTTGGATTAACTAAAACAAGCACAGCATACAGCATGGTTCAGGTGGTACATTTATTACCTGGGCTAGACACTTCCTGTGACAGTAAAGCAGGGTAGGGAGAGCAGCTGACAAACGCTGCAAATGGTTAGAAAAGGTTTGTGGCAAGGGCAAGGCTGTGGTAGAAGGCATGGGAGCATTTCCTGTCTTTACCTTGCCCTGACCTTAAAGGATTTTGCAGGAAGTTGCCTTAGGGCCTTGATCTTTACAATTTCAAAGTTTTCTTCCTTTCTCTTTTCTTTATTTGAAATAGGGTCTCACTATGTAGCCTTTGAGGTCCAGGAACTTCCTAGCCTCTAACTCATAGATATCTGCCTGTCTCTGTCTCCTAAATTCTAGGACAAAAGTTCTAGGCATACACCTACCGTGCCCACTTTCTTCTTGATTCTTAGTATTCAAGTCTAAATCCAGAAGCCTCTCAGTACTTCAAAGCCACTGAGCCCCCTCCTCTCTCTCATCTCATCTTTCCCTGGAATCCCTATTGGTTTTAGAGCTGGACCCAAACTTTCATATTTCCTGGAGTCTCCTATTCCTTCTTGCCAATATCTTTTCTCAATCCTCTTCGAACTACACGCAATGTCTTTTACAGCTTAAAGCATGTCTGTCTCTCCTGGGATTCTCTTGTTAGCTCTGTGGGCTGGGCACATCCTGGGTCCTTGGCCTTACTTAACAGACAAGGAAACACATAATAAAACTAGGACTTGGCAGAGATGGAACTGCAGCCCAGGACTCAGCACTCTATTCAAGGTTCATTCTGTGCTTTCTTGGCTGGCACTCTTGTAGGGAAGTAGGGAGGAGCTGCTCCTGACTGGCTCACCTGACATAGACTCCAAAAATACCCAGTTCTGAGATGCACTGGAACATGCGGGCAGGGCTGCCAGGCCGCAGGAGGCAATTCCCAAAAGGTTCAGGTTCAATCTTCTCCATGAGGATGTAGGAAGCCCTCTCCTCGCTGTCCTTCAGCTGCTCCAGAGCTTGCACCATTTCCTCCCCATACAGGTTATTACCTGCAATTAAAACGGCCAGTCACAGAGACCAGGAAATGCCACCTTAACAAGAAAGTCCTTATGCAAGTGAACACACCCATCACCACACTGTTCTGCCTGCTTTGCCCATCTATGGATATTTCTCTTCAGTCACCATTACTGGCTCCTTCTCTTCTTAAATGTTGGGGTTCTCTGGGCCTGAGGAGAGGGCTCAGTCTGTAATGTGTTTGTTGTGTAAGCACAAAGACCTGAGTTCAGATCCCCAGTACCCACATTAAGCTAGGTGTTCGTGTGTGCATCTGTAACACTCTCTCCTAGTGCTGGGGAAGTGAAAGGTGGAGACAGGACGATCCCCAGAGCTTGCTGGCTAGCTGCTAGACTAGTTAGCTGGTGAGTTCCAGGTTCAGTGACAGGCTATTAAAAAAGGCTGCCAGGCGGTGGGGCGCACGCCTTTAATCCCAGCACTCACGAGGCAGAGGCAGGCAGATCTCTGTGAGTTAGAGGCCAGCCTGGTCTACAAGAGCTAGTTCTAGGATTGGCTCCAAAGCAACACAGAGAAACCTTGTCTCGAAAAACCAACAAACAAACAAACAAACGGCAGGGAACAATAGGGAAGACACTGGATGCACACACATACACGCAAAGATGTTGAGGTTCTCTAGGAATTCTCTACCCTTGCTCTGTCCTCTATGCACTTCCGTTCCTAAGGTTTCTCTATACTGTTTAAGTTCTCTCCCACATCTTTAACTCATGCTCTTCCTTCTAAAATCAGAAGCATATATCACAGGTCTCTATACAAACTTAGTACATCCAAATAGAAATGTTTCTGCTAGAACTTGCTTCTCCTGAATCTTCCTACTCCTAATAAAATGAAAGGCATCCCTGAGCCCTATTTAAGTTCACTCTCCCTGTTACCTAAGTTACTAAGTCAGAAACGTCTCCATCTATGTTCTATATTGTCATAACCCTAGCCTGGGCCTCTACATGGATCTTCTTGACAATGGTGTCAGCCTCCTTCCATGGTCTCAGCCACAAATAACTCCTCTCTTTCCAATAAACCTATAAATGCTGAAGCACTAAGCATTACAAGTTTTCATCACTGCCAAACTACTTGTCTCCTGGATGAAACTTTAATGGCTTCCTATCTCAGTTATGATAAAATACAGTTTATAACATGTATCTGTGTCTGACTGTGTGTTCACCTGTGCATACACATGTGGAGACAGTGGCCAATATTGAAGTATCTTCTTCAACTGCTCTCTACCTTATGTTTTGAACAGGTTCTCTCACTGAACATGGAGCCCACTGTTTCAGTTAGACTGGCTAGCCAGTGAGCCTCCAGGATCTGCCTTTCTCTGCCCTGCACCCCCAAGTCCTAGAGGAAGAGATGCTTGCCACCATGCTTGGCTTCACGGTGCGGGCAGGAGTCCAGTACTTGCACAGTAAGCACTTCATTGACTGAGCTACCTCCCCAACCCCAAATTTCCCCAAATATTTTCAGTACTCCTTTTAATCGGGTCTCCAACAGCCATTCCCAGTCCAACTCTAGCCGTCTCCAACTCTAGCCTCACCAGTTCCTCATTAACCTCTAGTCCAGTCCATGTTTTCTTTTTTTTTTTTTTTTTTTTTTTTGGTTTTTCGAGACAGGGTTTCTCTGTAGCTTTGGAGCCTGTCCTGGAACTAGCTCTTGTAGACCAGGCTGGTCTCGAACTCACAGAGATCCACCTGCCTCTGCCTCCCGAGTGCTGGGATTAAAGGCGTGCGCCACCACCGCCCGGCCCTCTAGTCCAGTCCATGTTTTCATGGCCTACTACTTTTGCTTAAACGGTTTTCAGTTTAGAATGATCTTTCCCCTTTCCTACTAGAAAACTCCTACCTGCCCCTTAAGACCCAGGTGGAAAATCAAGTTTGTATGGCAGACATGATCCCTGCCCTCAAGAAGATTGACAGTAAACGGGCATACAGCCAGGCAGTCCCTTAGACCTCAGAATGCACCCATTCTGTTTCTCTATAATCTGCCTATAGGCATCTCAAACTAAGGTTGTCCAAGGCCGGGAGGTGGTGGAGCACACCCTTAATCCCAGCACTCAGGAGGCAGAGGCAGGTGGATCTCTGTGAGTTCGAGGCCAGCCTGGTCTACAAGAGTTAGTTCCAGGACAGGCTCCAAAGCTACAGAGAAACCCTGTCTCAAAAAACCAAAAAACAAAACAAAACAAAAAAACCTAAGGTTGTCCAAATTCTCCAGTGTGGTTCATCCGGTCCCCTTGTACTCCACAGGGCTCGGACCAGGGTGCTGGGAGGTATGCTCTACGCTGGGATCTGTGTTGCTTTCTCTTGTAACCATTAAGCCTGAGACTGTATCCACTATCAAATGCCAACAAGCACTGGCAATAGCTATAGGCCTTCACTGGGCAGTTCTACAAAGGAGATCCACCTACCTCCGCCCTCTCTCTGGGGCTTCAGCACAAAGTGGCTAGGAGCAGCAAGGGCTTCAGCAATGGCCTGGTCCCCTTCTTCACCCTGATTGGAGGCAGAAAGTAGTCACTAGAATTCAGATTGAATCAGCCGAGGTCCTAGTGGTCATGCAAAGTGGCATCAGGGGAGGGACAGCAGGGGAAATAATCTTAATTCCTTTAGGCTAGACACTCCAATATGGATGTGACCCTTAACTCTCTTGCAGCACTAAACATAGTTGGAAAGAACCTAAATGTCAAGAAAATGAATAGTTATGTCTATAAAATATACTATTTTGCAGCACTTGAAAAGGATGTGGCCCTAACAAATGCTAAAGTTTAAGACTCAGCAGAGAGCCTGGAGAGTGGGTACCGATGTTCCCAAATCACCTTAGTTGTTTCCCTGGGTTTCCATCATCATTACTGAGGCATGGATTTTAGTTCCCAGTGTTCTCCAGAGCACCAAGGAAGTGAGTCATGCCAGCTATATGCCAACTGCACTGCACCCTTCCCAACACATTTGGGTCCAGATCTTTGCTATATGGTCTAAGGTAGGAAAAAACACTACATACCATGTCCAATGAATAGAGGCCAGCAAAGGTGGCACGGAGGCGGGCCACAGCCTCAGGCTGGCCTGGGAGCAGCATTTCCAGCAGGCCCACTCTGCTCAGTTCCTGCTGCACCTTCTTGGTCCCAGCCAGCTGTGTGGCAATGTCCGGACACTTGGCAGCACATGATCTCTCTAGCAGTAGGCGTGCTTCCCAGTTCTACAGAGGTAATAAGACCAAAGGCATCTACTGAATAGATGCCAGACACCGTGCCTTTTAATCTTCAAGCTGATTATCATTACAACATCCTTGGGAGGCAGATATGACCTCTCAGTCTGCAGGATTCTTGTCTTTAGGGAGTTTGTGATCTAGCAAACTAATACAAGTTCGTAATTAAATGGAAAATTACTAATGAGGAGGAGGGACAGGAGCTCACTGTGTAATCTTGTCTGGTCTGAAACTTGCTATGTACATAGAACAGTCTGGCCTCAGATTCACAGAGATCTACCTGCCTCTTCCTCCAGAGTATTGGGACTAAAGGCACAATCTACCACATCTAACACAAAAGACATTTTCCAAGAGTATAGAAACACTGGCGAATTTTTCTCCCCTCATCCCTCCCTCTCTCCTTCACCCATCCTATCTCTTGAGACAGAGTCTTACTTGGTAGCCAGGCTGGCCTGTCCTCCTACCTCAGCTTTCAGAGTGCTAGGACATTTGTCATTTTTAACAAGATCTCGTTGTGGAACCTGGGACTTGCAATCATCCGGCTCCAGCCTCCTGAGTGCTGGGATTATGAACACGTGCCACCACACCTGGCTGGAAGGTTTGAAGGGCATGGGGCACTTGAATATACTTAGCTTCTCATAATAAAATCCAACACTTAAAAATCCGGTTAACTATATAATCTTTAGCCTTTTATCAAATAAAAGTCCATTCCTTACCATGACCTACAAGACCCTATGAGACCGAGTTCCCCATGGTTTTGCATCTCATGCTGCTGCTTCCAGCTACTCCCCCTAACTACTGACTCCCACATTCTAGCCAAACAAGCCTGCAATTGTCAAATTTCATTTCTTCTTCAGGGCCTTTTATGTATGCTTTTCTTTTGCCCAAAATTCTCTGCCTTTGGTTTTTCCATGGATAGTTATATCTTTCTTATTCTCAAGTCTTTGTTCAGTCAATTTCCCCCTGACCATTCTTCTTAATGTGGGGTTCCCCATGAACCTCTAGCTTTTCATCCTGTTCTTTCAGTCAAAGCCAATTACCTCTCAACTAGGGATTCCCTTTTGCCCCGCAAGCTGGGTATAGCGTTACATATTTGATTTGGAATACTAACAACTCAGGGTGTAGTAGTACATATTTGTAATGCTAACACTCTGGTGCTTCAGCAGGGTCCTGCACAAAGCAGGTCAGTTACAATAATGAGTTCCAGGGCAGCCTGGGCTATAGAATATGAGTCTGTCTTAATAAACATAGCAAAACCAAAACTCAAAAAAAATAATTTGTCTATAGTTTTTCTTTCTGGCACTCATCTCCCTGACCCAACTGTGTATTCACCATAAAAACCAGACCCTTGGTTTCTGCCTTGTTTTCTCTTGTGTCCGCACAGAAAGGTAGTTTCTGACACTTCCCAGGTACTCAGTATCTGTTATTGTTGCTCAGTGAAGTGAAATTTGAGTAATTCCCTGACAATAGGCAGCCTGACAGGTGAAACTCCCTGTAGAGTGGGTCCTCAGGCAAGCAGGATCAAGCGAACAAAGGCCTGCAGCTGGCCAATCACAGGTTGAATAGTCTTGTTGTTTTAGGAGCTTAGAATACCTGAGACAATCAGAGGACCATGCCTCCAAGCTCTGGTCCCCATTCTCAGGCACTGGGTAGAAAATCGCCCTTGTCCAGATTACAGACACCTATCCACAACTGGATTAAGGCTGAGCCTCCACCCAATGCTCTCCACTGGAGTGGCTTCACCTGATCTTCACCAGTCAGATAGCTAGTGATTTGGTGCTCTGGACGGAGTCATAGAGAGGTCCAGAACATAGATAAGACTAGAAAAATGCCTCATAGAAGCAGAGAACGCAACACTCAAACACAAGCATCATCTAACAAGTCACAAAGCCTTGCAGCTCTATGTCCACGTTCTAAGCAGAGGTGAGCTTCTCGCATATACCACTTCCTTCCCTTGTTAGTGCACCCTCTCCTCTTCAGCCTCCCTGAAGTCCATTTCTCGACTTGGTCAGCAGGTCTCCAGCACTCTAAGCACTTCTCTGGTCAGAAGGAATTTCCCTAAAGTCGTCCTTCCATAGATCTCAGCCCCAAGGAACCCTAAGTAAACTACAGATCTCACAGGGGGCCCTTGTTTTCAAGTGTAGCCTGAGATGTAGTTTTCAGAAGCTGAGAGCCAGGAGGGGTGGGAAGCTACTCACAGCCAGGACTCTCAGCTCACCACCTAGGGTGTTTCCTAGCGTCTTTCGTTAAGTATTTTTTAAAAGGTTTATTTTTATCTTAACATATAGGAATACTTTCTGCATGCATGTATATGTACTGTGTGTGTGCCTGGTGCCTGTGGAGGCCAGAAGAGGGCCCTGGATCTCCTGGAACTGAAGTTGCAGATGGTTATAAACTGCCAAGTGGTTGAGAACCAAACCTGGGTCCTCTACAAGAGCAGTAAGTGCTCTTAACAGCTGAACCTCTCTCCAGCCCTTTTTTTTTTTCTTTTTTTAAATCCAGGAAAGCAGGGCTGTGCAGCCTTTCCTCCATGGCACAGATGGTAACAGGGGGAGAGAAGAATGGCATATTCAGAATGCAATGGTCTGAGAGTCAGAATCTTGGGGAGTTCTGGTGGGATTTTAGACAAGCCTCTGCATGGCTCCAAACCTTAGTTTCCTCATCTGTGTAATAGGGATAATTATAAGTTTCACAAGATAGTTTTAAGAGTTAAATAAAGTGTGTAGAAAGTAATTTTTGAAACTACATGGTGGTTAGCAGGATGAGGTAATATCAGGATTGCCATAAACATAAATGAGAACATGATTAAAAAAAAAAAAGAACAAAAAACCTTTCTGATTCAGATAAAGGAGAGATAAGGAAAATAAAAGTGGTCAGGAGAGCTGGGCATGACGACTCACACCTAGACCGTCAGTGTCTGGATGGCTGAGATGGGAGGCTGCCACTCACTGGAGGCTAGAGTTTCAGGTTGGGCTGAGCTACAAAGGAAGAACTTGCTCCTCCTCATCCAAAGAAAAAGCCACAGAAAAGAACAAAGAAAGGTAGGTGGGTGGGTGGCCTGGAACTCCTGCATCAGCTAGTAAGGCTTACTGTAACCATCTCTTCCCAGATCTTTCTTCAAAGCTGTGAAACTGGGTAACAACATTGCACCATGGAAGTCAGCAGTGTTATAAACTGGGGGTCTTCCTCTTAGGAAGATGTTTGTTCGCCAACACATCTCCAGAGAATGTGTGAATGGCTAATACACTACAGATAGAGTCCAAGGACTCAGAGCCTGAAGATCTAGTGGAGTGGAAGGGAACAAAGCCTGCAAGGAGAAAGGCGTTTCCAGGAGCCGTCCCCTGAGCAGAAGGCAAGCAGAGCGGTGACGCCGGAGCTGGGTTTCTGTGGAGCTCTGGCAGGCCCCTGGAGGGAAAGACTGGTCTAATAGAAAATACCAACCTGTGGATTATACTGACTGGGCATGTAGCCATCTCGGAAGTAAACCACAGCAACTTCCTGGCCATCCCTGTAACACAGGATAGAAAAGGCTTCTGAACGAAATCATTACTGATGTGTTCGGTGGCTCAGCCTATTTCAGGATACATCAGAGTACATGTGGCAGTCCCTAAGGCAAGCCTGGGCAGGGGTTCGCTAGAATTAGTGAAAGCTGAAAGCTAGTACTTCTATTAAAAACAGGTGTGCAGCACACAATGCTTTAGAATATTCTGGACCTAAAGTTATCTTAAGACGGCCACAGGGGCCAGGCAGTGGTGGTGCACACCTTTAATTCCAGTACTTGGGAAGCAGAGATAGGTGGATCTCTGTGAGTTCAAGGTCAGCCTGCTCTACAAAAGGAGTTCCAGGACAGCCAGAGCTGTAATACAGAGAAACCCTGTCTTGAAAAACAAACAACAACAACAAAATGAAAGCAAGAAGGTTAGTATAAGTAAAATTAGAAACACATGGATCCAAAATTTTGAGTGAAAGAATCATATTGCCATAACCAGCAAAGCAGAATTGAATTTCATATTTCTACTGCTTAAAGAAGCAGAAACCAGACAATCTAAAATTTCTTAAACCAGTGGTAGGGATGTGCAAAAACTTGACTCTAATTAAGATAAGTTCTTCCCCTTTCCCTTGGCCTATTTTATATTATCTAGTTTATCTAAAGAGTAAACTAGCCGCTTTGTTTTGTTCTGATAACAGCCCATTTGGAGATATCTGAAGTGGGATTGCAAAAGTCCACGGAGGCTCTTAACATTTTTGTTACTTTGTTTTTTGAGACAGGGCCTCTTATATCCCAGGATGATCTGGAGCTCACCTGGTACCTAAGAATGACCTGGAACCCCTTTTCCTGCCTCCACTTCTCAAATGCTAGGATTACATATGTGTGCCATCAAGCCAGGCTACATTCTTTTAAGACAGGCTCTCACTATGTAGCTTTCTAGGTACTTAGAACTTTCTATGTGAACCAGGCTGGCCTAGAACTCGGAGATCTGTCTGTCTCTGTCTCTGGAGTGCTGAAACTAAAGGCACGTTCCACCATGCCCAGCCCTGGTCTAACTATCTAAGCTGTAGTGTCACCCAAATATGTTGTACTAAAGCTATAGTGTGGTGGCACATGGGAAAAAATAGGGCCTGGCTTAGAAGACAAATCCAGGCTACAGACCAGATGGGTGAGAATGAGCCTATGCTCCTGCCTGCCCAGCCCAACTGCTCACAAAGAGCAGGAAGAAAACTTTGAGAACCTCAGGGTTCTCTAGGAAAGACTAAGGTCATCTTTAAGGATGATGCCCTTATTTAGAAGGTCAGCAGCTCTCACATATCCTGTTAGAAGCAGAGCGTGGCTAGGCATTTCTAAAGTTTGCTTGAAGGATGAGATATTTCAGAAATTAGGAGAAAAGAAACAAGCTATCATATTCCCAAAAGAAAAGCTTGTTGGTGATAGGAGGAAGCAAGAGAGGTTTTTAAGCAGCTATCTGGCTCTTTGGAGATGCTCACATGAACAGCCTTCGGTTCTGGTCGAGGGAACCCCTTTCAGCGACATCTTCAAATCTTCGCCGGATTACATGGATGTTCCTGGGAAAGAAGGGTGAGAATCAGAGGTAATGGGTGTGGTGTTTAGAATGGCCCGCCCACTAAGGGCCACGCCTGCAAGTCTCTTCCTGTACTTGCCTATCCAGTAGCTCATTCTCTATGGCACGCTGATCAAATATGTTCCTTTCTTTCTCTTGAGCGATCAGTAGTACCACAGCACTGGAGAGAGAGAAAGCATAAGTGAGCGGGGGCTGCTACCGAGCTGGTCCTTCCTGCCACTCCTTTAGAGTGAGGTCAGAGCACAGCTGCTCAGGTAGCCAGCCCTGAAGATGCAGGCTGAATCCCAGCACTTGGGGTGGGATGGGGGCAAGAGGATTGCAACTTTGCCGTCAATCTGGGCTACATAGCAAGAACCTGTGTCAAAAAGGAAAGGAAGGACTGAGGAGGTGACTCAGTCAGTAAAGGGCTTGCCATGCAAGCATAAGGACCAGAGTTTGAGCTCCAGAACCCACAAAAAAAAAAAAACAAAAAAAAAAAAAAACTAAGCAGCCTGTCTGTCTTCCCATCATTGGGGGAAGCAGAGATAGAGGAATCCCTGGGGCTTGCTGGCAAGTCAGTCTAGCCAGATTGGTGAGCTCCAAGTTCAGTGAGAGGCTGTCTGAAAACTAAGATGGAGAGATAGCGAAGAAGACATTAGACATTGACCTGACATGCATGTACATACAAGACAGACAGATAGACACACAGACAGAATATATCTGCAAGAACAGATGCAGCCTCAAATTAGGATTGCCTGAGGCAACAACACATTTCTTTAAAACAGGAAAGTGGGGGGAGGGTAGGAGGCATCTCTTGTCTGTTCTCTAGTGGGAGATGAAATATTGTAATATCAAATATCTGTACAGTTTAAAATTTAGATTTAAACCATCTAACCTCACCCATTTTTCCCTAGAAGCCATCTTGAGCCATGTATGATGGGCACACTCTTGTGATCCCAGCAGTCAGGTAGTGAAGGCAAGAAAACAAGGAGTTTTAAGACTGGCCTGGGCCAGTGATGGAACATAGCTTTAATCCCAGCACTTGGGAGGCAGAGGCAGGTGGATCTGAGTTCAAGGCCAGCCTGGACTACAAAGTGAGTTCCAGGACAGCCAGGACTACATGGGGGGTGGGGTGGAATAAAGCCTTGTTTTGAAAAACAAACAAATAAACAAAAACAAAGAGAGAGAGAAACTGGCCTGGGCTACATGAAACCCTATCTTAAAACAAACAACAGAAAACCTAATATAGTGATAGAGCGAATCAAAAATATGTCTAGGAGAATAAACACTGAGGAATGTTTTGTAAATGAACGACAATGCTGGGGTCAGAGGCTAACGCCTCCATTATCAGACAGTAAAGGAGATGACCCAAGAGTGGAGTTCTTACATGAAAACACAAAAGAACTAAACGGAACCCTCCAGAGGCAGCTACAAACACGGCATCACCTCTGGGGACCGTTCAGCCCTTCTGTGATGTCCACAGGGCCACATTTGGTATCATAGTATTCATGGGATCACTAAGGTGTATGGGCCTCTCTGTTTATCTAAAAGTTTCCTAAAGAAGCAGAGGCTTAAACTCAGGGAAAAGCTTATACCAGTTAAGATATTTTCAGTGTTAAACACAGGCCCTTCCTTCCCCCACAACTAGATTCATGAGACTGGTGTTTTACAGTACCAAACACCCTTTCTGCAATGGCTGCTCTGTTTTGTGCCCGTGGCCTCTTGCTCAGACACTTGGAAGTCCAGACTTTGACTTAGTATCCTAAGCATATATTCTGACCTCTGTATTGGCCCTTCATCCACCTCTGCTTTTTCCAACCTCAGCTGAACATCTTAGTCTAAACCGTGTTCACCTGACTTCTTTCTACTTGGCTAAATACTCTCCAGCCTGCCTCAAGTCAAGAGGACAGATAGGACATTTAAACTGAAAACTGACTTTAAGCTAGGATCTGCAAGACAACATGGAGTGGTTTCTCAGAAGCCATCTTGCCTTGAAAGGTCCAAGGGCCAAAGGCCTTGTTCTTCCATTTTGTACCCTGAACCACTCTGCTCATAGGTGTCTGGGGTGAGTGGGCAGGGTGGCACCTGGCCCAGGATGGCTCACCTCCAAAAAGAGGCGAAGGAGGAAGTTAAAATGGAATTTCAAACTCTGGCTAATTAAGCCAGCCTTTCCACTTGGCAAACAATGGGAGCCAGACTCAGAAAACACATTCTACCTCCTATTGCCTTCGGTTCTGAGAAATGCAGACTGAGCGGTACTTGGAAAGTTGTCGGTTAAGGAAGGTGACCTGGAAATAGCATGCTGGCTAGGAGAGAGGGCCCAACAATCTCAGTCCCAGCTCTGCCAGTGACTTGTGGTGTCCTTAAGCAGGGCAGTTAACTTCTTTCCCTGAGTCTTGATTGTCTCATCTATGAAACAGAAGTTATCAATAATCAGCCTTCTGCTCATTCTAACTCTGGGCCCCGCATTTTAGTGTTGTTTCTTAAAGACTTAATTCTATTTATGCATGCCTAACTGTGTGGTTGTGTGCCACGTGCATGCAGGTGCCCTCAGAGGCCAGAAGAGGCCACCTGATTCCCTGGTGGGACATAGGTGGTGTAAGCGATCCCATGTGCTGGGAGTCAAACTCAGGCCCACTGGAAGATCAGGAAGCACTCTCCGCCTCTGAGCATGTCTCCAGCCCTAGGCCCTATGTTTTGAAAGCATGTGTTTAACTGAAATCACATTTTTACAGAATGTTATGAGCAACCCATATGGGAATTGAACCCAGGTCCTTTGCAAGAACAGTAAATGCTTTTAACTGCTAACCCAACTCTCCAGCCCCGCTGTAATCATAATTTTATAATCAGGACAGGTGGTACATGTATACAACTCCCTACTTGTGAGGCTAGAGCAGGATTGTCATTAGGTCAAGGCCCATGTAGGCTATGTAACAAGATCCTGTCTCAAAAAAGCAAGCAAGACTGGGGATGTAGCTGGGAGGCAGAGTGCTATCCTGGCACACACAAGGCCCTAGATTTGATTCTCAGCCTAAAAAAAAGTTTTTTAAAAAGGTAAACAAAATTATAATTTAATTCTCAGTTTCTTTTCTTAAAAACATTTCTTCTGAGGCGGAGTATAATCTGTATTCCTGGTATGATACTCACTGTATAGCTCAGACTGGCCCTGAACTAAAAGGCTTTCTCCTATTTCAGCTTCCTGAGTACTGAAATTACAGGTGTGTTTTGTTTTGTGAGAGAGAATTTGCTGGGTAGACCAAGCTGGCCTTGAACTCATAGAGACCCACCTGCCTCTGCCTTCTAAGTGCTGAGATTAAAGGTATATATCACCATGCCCAGCTCAAGAAAAAAAGCCATGCCAAGGTCACGTGCTTGCTCCGTAGACGAGCCTCACCCACTCTCACAATGGGTAAAGCCAGTACCTGCTCAGGGCCACAGAGCCCTTACCCACCAGTGCCTAGCTCTGGGTGCATGACTTTCTCCCCACATTCCTCTTGGCCTGGCCAGAGACTCCCTTTGCAGTGTTTCTCACTGGCAGTTTCTCAGGTGACCCATCTCCTGACTTCACCTTCTGAAAATGGAACCTGGCCTACGACCTACTTGACATACTGTTTGTCTACCCTGGAAATGCTCAGAACTTGATGGAACCGAGAGAGGCTTAGCAAGCCCAGAAAGGCTCGCTTGCAAGCAGCAGTACCATTACATATGTGGGTTCCAGGAGTTTATCACTGGGTTCTACTACCAACTCACCATCTGACTTCGAGCAAGTCACTGTACTTCTCTGAACCTCAGTTTCCTGGTCTGTAACACAGGGAAGAGGACTCATTCTGGGGGCTCAGTGGGACCCCGGGTGTAAACACTCAGCGCAGGGGAACTGTGCTCACACTGTACAGCAGCTAGCAGTGGCCTCTCAACTATCTGGAAGTCACTTACCTAGCATCTTCACACATCTGGAACATGGTTGAGAAATAGGAAGAAAGCAAAGAAAACACTTCTAAGCAGTTAAAATGGACACCATAAAATTCCCAGATCAAAACCGACCTCACCAAATAGGTCCTCACGCTTTTTATGTACGATTAGAATAACCAGGATCCCTGTTTTCCCCCAAACCACAGCAAGTGGGGAGGCAGAGGGAGAGCGGCAGAGGGTTCCTGTGGCAAGCACACTGAAGGCAGTGAAATGTGAAAGCGGATGGTGACAAAGCCAGCATTACAGAGATAATGGATGGGAACTGAAAGCCAGCAGCACAGGCTCCTTCCAACCCTAGGTGGCACCCGTGCTTTATAGCAAGATGTGATTACTGTCCATCATCACAATGACCCCCACTCCACAAGGAAATAGTAAGTTACAGTCAGCATCTCTTATTTTAGAAGGAAACCCAGAACTCCACTAAATTATTATTTTTGGCACTTACATGTGTAGGTTTCTATTCCTTGGAACACCCTTTTGTCCCCTACTGACATCTAGCAAAGGAGAAGCTGCCCCACCATGAATGCTGACACTAAAGCAGGATACTACTGCCACCTTTCCACATCCTTACTTAGCTGAGCCATAGAGCTCCCAGGCTTTGGCGATCCCCAGGGCCAGTCCCTTGCTGGGATTATTGGAGAGGATCTTGGCAGCTTCTTTGGTCTTTTTCAGGACGTTGAGAACATGTCTGTTGGAAGAAAGATGGCCACTCAGTTATTTGGCAGACCACCACACCATTCTACATGTGACCTCGCAGATACCTATAGGAGCTTTACTCTGAAAAATCAGCCAAGCGCTTAAAGACTCTTTACCGCCATTCCTGGAGGACCCGCTATTGCTGGGATGCACTGAGCTGTCCTTACCTGGATGGACATGCCCAGAGGAGCCCTGAGACCCTGTGTGGCCACTCCAGCCCAACTCAGCTTCTAAGGGAGTAGGAGCCCCTCACCTTGGGCTCCCAGGTGCTATATGGTGTCCTGCGGCAGACCATGTAGACTTGTAGAGACCTGGAGCATCCTGATGGCTAAGAAACCATTACTATGACCTGCCCCTCAGATGGAAGCTTCTCGACCCCCTCTGCTTTGGGTTCGGATCTGTTCTCAGGCCTCAGATATATCAGAACCCTCCTACCAGAGGCCTCTTGAAGGCATCGTTCTCTGAGCCTGGAGTGTTAATTTGCAGTGAGAGGCAGGGCTAAAATGCCATGCATGAGCTCTCCTCTTTCTCTGGCACACAAAAGATCTGATTTCAAGTAGAAAATTGTTATGAGAAGAAGATGGAGGCATGGAGAAGCCATGAGTCTGGGCCCAGGAAGGTAGAGTCCCAGGAGAGCCTTGGCTTAGCCAGTGACCAGAGGTCCATTGAGCTCTTCCCCACAAATGTTCTCCACAGCTGCCCTAAGAACCCACCGGTGCACAGCAGGAGTCCGGGAGGCTAGGCCCCCAAAGCTGGCAGAGATAGTGTTGATTTCAATCTGTTTCAGGGCTTTGGATCCATCCGCGCTGCACTGGAACATGTAATCCGAGCGATTCAGGCCCAGGAACACAGTCTGTGGAGAAACTGAAGGCTGAGGATACTGGCCCAGGGCTGACCTTGGGGGTCTAGCCACATTTCACTCTGTAGAGCTAAGGAGGACCGCCTAATACTCCCATGCCCAGAAGGCCCATTCTGTCTTCCTGGACTGGCCTCTGGTATGTAGGCCCAATAGAAACCAGTCCAAGGTAGATTCCTATGAGAAGAGACTGAGGCCAATTCTATTAAGAAGAAAACAAAACCAAAACAGCAGAGATAGAAGAGACAAGGTCTGGCATAACTGGATATCAACATGTAGAAAAATGAAAATAGACCCATATCTATCACCATGCACAAAAATCAAATCCAAATGGATCAAAGACCTCAACATAAAGCCAGCCACACTGAACCTTATAGAAGAGAAAGTGGGAAGTACA
>JAQHUG010000345.1:1279457-1298127 GCA_028555095.1 Dicrostonyx torquatus | reverse complement strand
TAAGGCTGAGCTTTCATAATTAGTAATAAATCTCCAAGTCATTATTTGTGAGCTGGTGGTCCAGAGAAAAATCCATCTCTGGTCAGTTTCTCCCATATATTAGCCAGGAGCTGGTTTACGAGCATAAATCAATTCCATCTTTATGTGGACATTTTCACCTCAGCATAAAAGGGTCAGAAAATACGCGTGCGTGTGTGTATGTATGTATGTATGTAATTGGTTTTTCAAGACAGGGTTTCTTCTTAGCTTTGGAGCCTGTCCTGGAACTTGCCCTCTGTAGACCAT
Source organism: Dicrostonyx torquatus (assembly GCA_028555095.1). Classification (NCBI taxonomy): domain Eukaryota; kingdom Metazoa; phylum Chordata; class Mammalia; order Rodentia; family Cricetidae; genus Dicrostonyx; species Dicrostonyx torquatus. The sequence continues at coordinate 1,297,842 of JAQHUG010000345.1, read as the reverse complement.
GCTGGCCTCAAACTCACAGAGATCCTCCTGCCTCTGCCTCCCAAAGGCTGGGATTAACGGCGTGCAATACTACCACCTGGCCCACAGAAAATTTTTTTTTAAGAAATCACATTATCGCCCGGCGGTGGTGGCGCACGCCTTTAATCCCAGCACTCGGGAGGCAGAGGCAGGCAGATCTCTGTGAGTTCGAGACCAGCCTGGGCTACAAGAGCTAGTTCCGGGATAGGCTCCAAAGCTACAGAGAAACCCTGTCTCGAAAAACCAAAAAAAAAAAAAAAAAGAAAAAAAGAAATCACATTATCATCAATCCCAGCACTTGGGAGGCAAAGGCAGGCAGATCTCTCTGAGTTTGAGGCCAGCCTGGTCTACAGAGTGAATTCCAGGACAGTCAGGGCTGTTACACAGAGAAGCCCTGTCTCAAAAAATAAAAACAAAAAAGAAAGAAGTCACATTGTCAGGGTATAAATGCCTGAAACCCAGCTGCCCATCCCAAAGTGAAAGGGATAAAAACAAAAAAGAAAGAAGTCACATTGTCAGGGTATAAATGCCTGAAACCCAGCTGCCCATCCCAAAGTGAAAGGGAAGTCCTCTGCCCGGCTGCCAGAGGCACTGAGAGGTGCACCAACTCATATTTGGCTACTCATTCATTTTGCAGCAGGTTCGGGGTTCAGAGGATCTGGATAAAAATCTGGAGACATGTGGTCACTCTTTTTGTTCTACCCCGCTGTCATTTAACTCTAAGAAACAAACATGGCTGCCCATGTCAGTGGTCATCAGGAAGAGAATTAGACAATGGTAGATAACCTCCATCATTTCAGCCTGTCTCCTCCTCACGGATGAGCTGGTTCTAGACAATCCACTCGAATCTGCCGGCCTCAGCATAAAGCTTTGCCATAACCAGCATGTGACCTCAAGATGGCTCAAAGAACGGCCCTGCTGGGTGAGTATGGGAGACAGCAGTCACTGAGAACAAGACTGCAGTCAGACAGACCTGGGTGTGAGCCTATATCTGACTTCCCTTATGAGTAAGGACACCGCAGGTTAAATTAGAAAAATAAGTGAAGTTTCTCGGCATGGTCAGGCTTTTAACAGTCAGTTTTCTGTTCCTACAGTGAAAGGCCTGAATCTGAAGAACTTTATAAAGAGGTTTATTACTTCGCATGACAGTACATTGTCTATGATCCCAGCAGAAGCAGGGCCATTTCTGAAAGTTCAAAGCTAGCCAGAGCTACATATTGAGTACCAGGCCAGCTAGGGCTAAGGCACTGCCTCAAAAAATATCTCCTTTTTTTCTTCCTTTCTTTTTCCTTTTTTTTTTTTTTTTTTGACGGGGGTTTCTCTGTGTAGCCTTGGGCTGTCCTGGAACTCTACAAACCTAAATGATGTTGAACATATAGAGATTCGCCTGCCTCTGCTTCCCAGTGCAGGGATTAAAGATGTGCACCACCACTGCCAGGCTCAAAAAATATGTATTTCAAATAAGAAGTTTTATTACTTTTTTTTTCCTGGTCAGGATCTAGCTATGTCACTGAAGCTGGCCTCCAACTCAGCAATTCTCTGCTCTCCCAAGCAAGGGCTTCACAGGCAGGAGCCACCACACCCAGCTGAACAATTAACTAATTAAGCTCTCCATTTTGAACCTGCAGGGCATGGCTTTGGGAGGACTCCCTGGCTGACAGCCTTTCAATGGTGGGCCTGTGAGCAGGAAGAAACCAAATAGTACAACTTGGTTCACTCATAACAGCTCACTCCTCAGTGCCTTCCGAGGGCAGCTTCTTAATGATCTAGGGACATCCCACCAGGCCTTACCTCTTAAGGGTCCTACCACCTCCCAAAGACACCACACTGGGGACCAAACCCAACTCATGAACCCATAGCAGAGAGCTATACATAGAAACTTGTCCCAGCTGTAACTACTTCATAAGCAGTGGGAGACTTGCTAGCAGTCATATAGCAATTTATTAACCAGGCCAGAATAGGAGCCTATGGCTCCAACATTAGAGCAGCTGGACTGCCACTAGTCCTATCTCTACACACTTGGAACACCAGTAGCTGTCCGTTGGGGGGCTTTGCTTAGCTGACAACACTGCTAATGCCAGGCCCTTGGCTAGGTGCTGTGGACTGAGAGAAAGATAACACATTAAAAATAATTACTATGGATAGGTGCAGTGGCACACGCCTGGAATTCCAGCACTCAGGAGATAAAGGCAGGAGAACCATGAGTTTGAGGCTAGCCTTGGTACACAACAAGACCCTATACCAGTAATAATAATAGTAACAGGGTTGAGGCAATGGCTCACAAGCATGAGAACTTAATACCCAGCACCCACATAAATGCTGGGCAGGTAGAAGTGGCCTATAATCCCAGAACTTGAAGGGCAGAGACAGATAAAGCAGGGAATGATCAAGGAAGACACCTGATGCTCAGGTTCCACATGTACATGTACATACAAACACACCCTCGCATGCAAAACTGACAGGCACATCTGTGTATACACACACACACACACACGCACACGCACACGCACACGCACGTGCGCGCGCTCCAAAATAAGGTGGAGCACGACGGAGGAAACTAGAATGTTGACCCTGGGCACCCATGCACACAAACACTATAGTAATAATAACAGTAATTAGAAAACTGCTAGCTGGGCCTCTTGTTTTTCTTTCTATAGCTTTAACCCTTCTGTGACTTGTCTGGCTGGCGACACGTCAGTTTGTATGTTCACAGCAAGTACTTTCCTGGTTTGCAAACAGAACATTCGGCAACTCCCTGGGATGCGCCTCCTCTGACGACTCTCACCCAGGCACCCAAGCCTCCCATGCACGTTTCTCTTACATCCCATCTCTTCCAGGCCTGTGGATTCTGCTGACTAGATGCAGCGCTCTCAATTCCTCTGTGTCAGCCTCTACTGATCTAGCGGAGCACTGGCCAACCCCCTCCTCTTCCCTAGGCACTAAGTAGATTCGGAGTACGAAAGGCATCTTAAGGGACTGAGACACACCAGCCTCTCTCCCACTTCCAGGTCTTGGCTGATGCTGGTGTCCCAGTAGCTTAAAGGCTCTCCCGCAGAGCTACATCCCCAGCCGCTGTGTTCTTTCTGGAACACTCCTCCCAACCCGTGATTTAGTTTGGGAAGCCATCCCTGGACTTCCCTGCCCAGGTTTGTACCTCTACCATAAATACAGCATTTGCCTTGATACTTCTCTGCTAGTACTAGATCTTAGTCGTCAATGAAGGTTAAATAAGTAGTGATGAATGAATCACCAAAACTTTAAAACGCCCACATAGAAATCCAGTCGGACTTTAATCCCATGGGCGAGGCCAGTGCGGGCTCAGGGCCTCGAACTACGACAGGGTCGCCGGCCCAGGCTTGTTCCCAGGACGGGCCCGGTTCACTCCCCGTCCCTGGTCAAAGTTTGGTGGTGGTTTTATTAAAAGTTTTTCCTAGAACTCTGGCTCTAGCCTCGTTGACTGCGTCCGAGCTGGAAGCAGCCGAGCTTGAAATCTAGGTTCAGCACGCGCCAGCCCAACCCCCTCACTGGACACAAGTTTCCCCGGTGCCGGCCGCCGTCCCAGCCACCGCGTCTTCACGCCCGCCTGCCCGCCCGACGCGTTCCAATCACTCCCAGACCCCTCCCTCACAGCTCTCCTCCCAAGGAAACTTGACCCTCGTAAGCCGCCGTCGCCGAGCCCCGACCTACTCGTTTGTTGTCCAGCTGCTCGCCAAGCACAAACTCCGCACGCCGTTACCCAGACTCGGGGGGCGGGGCCTCGGCACGACTCAGTGCGCCTGCGCAGACCGCCCAGCCGGGCTTAAAGAGGTGGGTGGGGATGGAGCCCCGCGGCGGAGATGCTGGACGGCGGCCGGGAAGGGGCACTCCGTGAGAAGCGACCTGGGTTTAGGGATGCATTGGTATCCTGGGGGACAGGCTTTGCGAAGTAAGGAAGGGGTGTGACATGGGCGGGATGCTGCCCGTAGGCTTAGATCCCAGAGTCAGAGCCAATGACATTCTGAGAGATGGGGACACTCTTGTGTAGAATAGGGCGTCGGCTCTTCTGGGAGCCTAACTGGGTCCTCTGCAAGAGCAACAAGTACCCCTAACCGCCCTCTCCCCAGCCCCGTGGAACTGTTTTTAAATATGCAACTTCATGATCTTCTTACTCCCCACACAGACCCCTCACCCTCTGGCAACCCACAGCAATTTCACTTTCTTATTCCTAGATTGTGAGAGGTTTGTTCAAAATCTGAGAGCCTGGTGCCTGACCAAACCCTGGGGAATTAATTACAACTAAGATAACAGACTCCTAATTGGTTTGGTGTAAATAGAAGAACTCTACAGTGTGGGGCAGGCTGTTAAGAGTCTGGGACTGGGGTTTTAGCGGAGAAAAGAGACGGTTTTCTTGTTAGGTTTGGGCACATGCGGGCCAGATTTCAGGTGTGAGACGCTGAGGCTGAGGCAAGCCGTGGTTGTGGAACTAGAGAAAGGGGACGTCAAACTGAAAACAGATTTAGAAGGGAGAATTGTTACTGACTGTAAACCACGGTTCCAAGCCAGGGACCAGAATCCTTCCAACTCCCTAGACAAAGCATGTACATCTCTCCCTAGGACATACAGCCCTCCAGACTTTTCGTATAAATGAGGCAGAGTTGGCAGATAGGTAGTTTGGTAATTGCCAAAACAGTGTTTGCTGATACCTTTTCCTTGTCGCTGCTGTACCTGACCAGGTAGGAAGCAGCAGTTGCAAGTGACAGCAAAGAAAACCATTTCTAATCCGTAATGAAATTACAACAAGCAGGGATTCCTGGGCTTGAGCCTTTAATCCCACCCCTCGGGAGTCTGAGGCAGGAGGATCTCAGTGAGTTCTAACCCAGTCTGGTCTACATAACAATTCCTCCAAGCCAGCTAGAGTTAGATGGTATGACCTTGTCTTAAGACCCAAACAAGCAAAAATGAAATTATCATAAAAACAAAGGCACCATGACCCAGGGCTCTCTGTACAGGTCCCTCTCCTGAAAGATGGATCAGCAATGACATAGCTGCCTGGTGATTGTCGGTGAAATATGGGCAGGATCCCAGATCTTAACAGTCCTTTGGTTGAGTCTCCTCACATTGTGGCTTTGCTTCCATTTTGTAGACGTGGCCGCTGAGCCTGAGAAGTTACCTAACTTGTTCAAAGTGATATGGTGTATAATGAGAATGGGAACGAAGGGCCAAAGGTCGTCCCAGCCAGGCTTTGCCCTTCCTGCTCCTCTTCTAAATCCTGGCGTGACTGACTCCTTGTCATTCAGATGTTTGCCCCTTAGAAGCCACCCACCTTGTCAGTCTGTCTCATAGCAGTTATTAGTGCCTGAAATTACTTCTGCTTGGTTATTGTTTCCATCTCCTGGTGTGAATTCCATCAGCATGGCCTCTGTCTTGTTCACTACCCCCTGAAAGGCCTAGGAAAGGAAAAGACAAAGAAACAACTTCAATAATAAAGCAGGTTTAACCTGAGAAAAGATCAAAGCCTTTGGAAGGGAGTGCTCTCGATTGAGAAACCAGAGGGGCTGGTGCTGAAGAGATAGCCCAGCAGTCAAGGGCACTGGCTGCTCTTCCAGAGGACTTGGGTTCAATTCCCAGACGGCACATGGAAGCTCACACCTGTTTGTAACTCCAGCTCCAGGGTTTCTGACATCCTCACACAGATTTACATGCAGACAAAACACCAATGAATACAAAAATAAAGAAAAAGCAGAAGAGCTCACTGTTCTCTTACAGCAGGGGTTCTCAACCTGTGGGTTGCTGCCTTTGGGGTTCAAATGACCCTTCCACAGGGGTCACCTAAGACCATCTGCATATCAGATATTTACATTATGATTCATAACAGTAGCAAAATTACAGTTATGAAGTACCAACGAAAATAATTGTATGACTGGGAGTCACCACACTGTTGCAGCATAAGGGAGGTTGAGAACCACTTTCCTAGACCCTGGAATGGTGCCTGGAATTATGATCTAATAGGATGGGAAAGAGGGAGGTGGATACTGACATTAGTGAAAGCTAAGATATCTCTAGTGCTTCTCTCAAGTTCCCGTTTAATCCTCCCACAGCCTTTCAGGCAAACATCATCTCCATTAGTTGGTTTGTTTCTTTAAGGGCTGAGGTTGTAGCTGACATACATGAAGTCCTGAGTTTGATAACCAGCACCACATAAACCAGGCGTGGTGGACACCTGTGATCCTACCATTAAGGCAGACTGAAAGTTCAAGACTACCCTAGGCTATGTGAGAAAGCAAAAGCTATTCATTGGACGAAGGCATTTGTGTATACCATGTGGAGAAATTAAAAGATCTAAAATCAACAAACCCGAGATGGAGGATTGAAGTATATCATTGTGGCAGCATGGTTGTTGCCTAGCAGGTGTGAGGCTCAGGATTTAATCCCCTGCCTCCCTCAAAAAGGCTTTACAGGGCTCCACTTTGCTCCATCACAATGCTTCTTTAGCAACTGGCCACAGTGATATGTATCTGCAACTCTAGAAACTTGGGAGGCTGAAGGGGTAGGATCATGAGCCATTTGGGGCTGCACATAGATGGCATCTCCAAACAGAAACGCGGGATGAGGAAATTTTCTCAGGGTTTCCCTGGCCCCATGCCTTCTCTATTGCATATAGTAGACACCAGAGAACCTGCTGAAGATTCTGCAGAGGGAGATGAGGATTCAGTGAGCCTTGGTATCTAAGATCTGAGGCCAAAGCCTGACCCTACAGCTGAGCACTGTGACTACACTGAGCCCTCTGGCCTCTAAATCCTACAGCCATGACTTCCAAAGTGGAGCCATTTTTCCTTGCCTAACTGCTCTTTATCTCACTGGTCCCAAGTGCTAGGGGCTTGGCTAGCTCCTTCTTATACAGAGTTAGTCCAGTTGTGTTATGGGCTCCATTTTTACAGCTGGGGAAGTGAAAGCATGAAGAGGTGTCCTGGTTTGCTGGAGGTCACACAGCTCTGCACTCTTAGCCATTGGTCCTTTTCCTTCCCGTTGGGATGAGGTCAAGCTTCTCAGACTGACTGTTGAATCCCCTGCAGTCTACGCTGAAGGGTTTGTGGGAACATTTGAATATGAGTTAGAAGACAAGCAAGGCCACCTTTAACTTTGTGATTCCTGTTTGCCCTGTGATGGTCTCTCCAAGTCTCAGGTAGCTTTATGGAGAGTGAGGTTGAGACAAGGTCTCATGTATCTTGTTATGGAGATACCCTTGAACTCCTGATCCTCCTGCCTCTACTTTCCAAGTATTGGGATCACAGGCATGTGCCATCACACCATATGGAGCTTTGGTCTGGTCCTTTGATTGGGAAACCCCACCCCCGCTGCCCCAGGGTCTGGGCAGCACTTGGCTGAAGTCTCTCTTTAGCCATGACATCACCCCTTCTGGCACTATGGTTTATGAGGCTATGTATCTCTCCACCTGACATCACCCCTTCTGGCACTAAGGTTTATAAGGCTATGTATCTCTCCACCTGGCTGGGGGCCACTGCTTCAGCTACACAGAGTGGATTCCCCTGCCTTCCAACCTCTAGATGGGCCTGGCCCAGACTTGCTGCTCAGGAAATGCCTATGGAATCAACGTGGGGCTCTTGCATGTGCTGAGGATTTACCATGTGCCAGACCTGTCCCTGACACTTCACAGGAGTGATCTCGTTCCCACTCCTGCAGCAATCCAGCGATGAGAGGGAGACACTCTTGTCCTTGTTTTACTGGGAAGATGGACTCTGTTGTAGGCCCACTTGCCATTGCTGTTAGGACCAAAACTGGCTCTAGGGCAGTGGTTCTCAACCTGTGGGTAACGGCCCCTTTGGGGTCAAATGACACATTTACAGGACTTGCCTAAGACCATCAGAAATCAGATGATTCCAAACAGTAGCAGAATTACAATTATGAAGTGGTCATTTTATGGCTGGGAGTCACCACAGCGTGAGCAACTGTGTTAAAGGGGCAGAGCATTAGAAGGGTTGAGAGCCAGGGCTCTAGGGCACGCGTGCTCATTGTCCTGAACTGGGGAGGCTGCTACTGCCAAGCCCCAGGATCCTCAGAGACCTATCACAGATTCTGGTCAGCTCTAGCCTCATTTATGAGCAAAGGAAAATCCCAGAAAGGAGAGAAATCCCAGAAAGCGATAAGGCTTCTCAGGATAAGGCTTTCGTCACCAAGACTGAAGATCTGAGTTCAGTCCCCCGAATCCCACAAGTGTGCTGTGACTCCTGCATGTGCACAAATACAGCTAATTAAATGTAAAAAGATTAAATGTTGTGACTTTTCCTATTCTGAATATTCTATATGAATGGACTTGCATCATGCGTGACTTCTGTGACTTTCCCTCGGCTAGAGTGATGTAGGCTGGCTGCTCTTGCAAGAGACCACTCACTGTTCAGTTCCCAGAACTCACAGGGCAGCTAACTCCAGTTCCAGAGAACCCTGAACCCTCTCTGGCTCTATTGGCACCAGGTATATATATGGTATACACTCATACATGCAGGTAACACAGAGAAGACAAACTCCATTCCTTTAGGTTAAATACTCACATTTGTGAGTGATTATACCACATTTTGGTCATTAGTTTAAAGCATTTGAGCTATTTTCCCTTCGTAAACATTTTTTTCTCCTTAAGACAGGCTCTCATTATGTAGCCTTGGCTAGCCTTGAATTCCCTCTAGACCAGGCCTGCCTCTGCCATCCAGGTTCTGGGATTAAAGGCATGTGCCACCCTGCCTAGCCTGGTCTCATTTTTTGCTATTCTGAATGTTGTTGATACCCACATACCTGTGAACATTACATCTTATAGTCCACTTGAGACGCCTAGAAGCAAGAGTGTGGGTCGTGTTAATATAAGTTAAATCATTTACTGTTTTCCAAAATGGCGGTGGCTTATGAATTACGGCTTTTGCATCTTCTCTAGTACTTATCTGTCTGATTATAGTCCTCTCAAGTAGGGTGAAGTATCTCATTGTGGATTTTTTTGTTTTGCTTGTTTTTGAGTCACGTAGCTCAGGCTTGCCTCCAACTCTTACGTTGTTAGCATTCCTCTGTGGTTTCTATTTCTGTTCCTCCTAGGCTTCCCTCCATGGTGGACTTTGTGCTGGTCAGTCTTAGGTCAACTTGACATAAACTAGGATCTCTCAGAGAAGGGAGCCTTAATTAAGAAATTGCCGCTATAAGATCAGGTTGTAGGCAAGCCTGGAGGGAGTTTTCTTTCTTTCTTTCTTTCTTTCTTTCTTTCTTTCTTTCTTTCTTTCTTTCTTTTTTGAAAGATTTATTTATTTATTGTGTATACAACATTCTGCCTCCATGTATGCCCACATGCCAGAAGAGGGCGCCAGATCTCATTACAGATGGTTGTGAGCCACCATGTGGTTGCTGGGAATTGAGATGGCTCAGTGGTTAAGAGCACTGGCTGCTCTTCCAGAGGTCATGGACGTTTTCTTAATAGTAACTGATGAGGAAGGGACCAGCCCACTTTGTGTGCTGCTGTCCCTGGAATGCTACAAGAGAGCAGGCTGAGCCAGACATGAGAAGCAAGCCGTGGCCTCTGCAGTAGTTCTACCTCCAAGTTCCTGCTCTGTCTGAGTTCCCACCTTGGCTTCCCTCAATGGACTATCATCCATGAGCCAAATAAACCCTTTCCTTCCAAACTGCTTTTGGTCAGTATTTACCTCAGCAACAGAGAAGCAGACGAGGACACCAAGACTCAGAATTGTCCATTTATTATTATTTCTAATCCACTGGTTGAGAAATGACTGCTCACCGTGGCTTCCCAGATTAATCGCTATTTTCCATTAGATGACTGCTGGGAGGTCCCGGAAGGAAAGAGGCCTTTACTCTGCTGCGGCTGGAGCTTCACGGCGTTTTACATCTAGTCTCTTTGGCTGTGCAGAGGGAGACCGAAGTTCAGGAATGTTAAGGAGGGTTGCGACTCTACGCAGAGAGGGCTGTTGTCGCCTTGCAACCGTGGTGGAAGGGAGCTAAAGCTCCATCTCCTTCTAGCGTATGGTAATGAAAAATTAAACCAAACGAATGAATCAAAGACTTAATTCAGAGCTCAGAACAATGAAACTCTTAAGAGAAAACCCGGATGAACTCATGGGGATCTTAGATTCGGTGATGGCTTCTTAGCTACAATAGTCAAGTGGGGCATGGAGACGCATGCCAGTAACCACAGCACCCAGGTTTGGGCAGGAGGAGGGCACCCACAGTCACCCACATAACCTTTTCCTTCTCATGACCTCTGTGATGGCAAGTTGTGGACTTTCCTTGCTCATTCTCCTGAACCGGAGGTGACAGCAGTAAGGAAAGTAATAGTTGCACATTGGATGCCTATTTTGAGCAGCGAGTTGCCTTGTGTTTGTTCTTTGTAAAGGTGTTCCTTAGGGAACAGCTGCTGTCTCAGAGACGGGGTAATTGGGGTTTACACACAGACAGCCCGACTCCAGTGCTGTTTTGTTAGCCTGGCTCGAAGAACCAAGGAGGAGGAGGAAGCCCAGGCTGGGGTGGGGGAGGAACAGGGGTCATTGTGTTTGCTTGCTGGACCTAGAGCCGAGGCAACAGTGCAGAGTATTAGTGAGGCCCTTGGAGAACGGGTCTTGGGAGTAGCTGCCCCACTCCAGTGGGCATGGCCATTAAACAAACACTACCACTGCCATGCCCAGACCCCTGCTGGATGCTGGTCACTCAGCCTGGGATCTGCTTCCTGCAAGGCTTTACACTGTCCTGATCTTCTGGGGAAGAGGTGATGAGCCAGTCTGGCAACAAATGTAGTAAATTAAGATCATGGGTGCATGCCAGGTGTAAGTGGTGCACACCTTTAATTCTAGCATTTAGAAGTAGGTTTGAGTTCCAGGATTAATAGTGAGACCTTAAATAAACAAAAAGTCACCAGGAAAATTCAAGTAAGTTGATCATCTCTCATATCAGTGTTGTTACAGAGCAAACCTTCCCTGTCTTTTAGGGGGTAGTTTAAGATAGGGCCTCCCACTGTAGCCCAGGCTGGACTGAGATTCACAATGTTGCATGCGACAACCTCAGACTCATAGCGCTCCTCTTGCCTCAGTTTCCTGAGCGCTAGGATTATAGGCATGAGCAACCACAACCAGTATTAACAACTGAATATAAATATACCAAAATAAAATACAAATTAGTTAAGAAACACAATCTGGCAGGAAGGTGTAGTTCAGGGTTATATGGGTACCATGCGCAAGGCCCTGGTTCAATCCTCAGCGCTGCAACCTTTTTTAAAAATAGAAAAAGAAATTTAAGCCATAAAAACTCTAAAGGCTATAATTGAGTCACCCTGTGCTTGAGCTCATGAAGCCCAGCTTTAGAGACATGAGGCTGAGGTAGGGTTACCCTCTGGGTACCCGGAATAAGGCTATGGCACCACAGCCAGCTTTCCCAGTTTATTCTTTTGAGATAGTTTCTGCTCTCAGCTCCCAAACTTGCTGACCATGACCACAAAGCAAGGGCAGAGCCAAGCCTTGTCCATCTCCCCCACTCTTGGCCTTTTACTGAGGATGTTAGGTGCCTTTTCTCTGTTCTCACCCCACCAGATGGGGCTGTCTCCATTCCTTGGAGGCCCCGGGTTTGTCATTAACCCTCTATCTTGGGCAAGTCTTCCTCACCAGGAAGACTTAGGAGTGAGCCAGGTCCCTGACTGGAGATATTAGCCAGCATCTGATGCCTTTAATTAGGTGGGCAGCTGACCCAGTTTGGACCAGTCATCCTGATCCCAAGACCCAAGGCAGGGCCTGAGCTCTAGCACAGGATTTGGGCTGCTGTGGTCCTATAAGATCCGGGAATTTCCCTCTCGTGGGTTGGGCCCCTTAGGGCCACTCTTCAAAATGTTGACTAACCTGGGCACCATCTTAAATTCCATCCCCAGAGTAGCAGACTCAAGATTTCCCTACCACAGGACCCCAGTTTATCCACAGCCAGAGCCACTGTCACAGCCATTCCTGCTCCCGGCTAAGCACTGTGTGTCTGGCTGCTTCTCTCAACAAACTTCGGTTGAGTTCTCTGTGTATATTTGTTTTTGCATAGAAGGGACATGAGGCTCAGAGGCAAAGCAACTAACTTGTAAGTGACAGAGCAAATATTTGAAGGAAGCCTAACTTGTCTCAGAGTAACCCTTGCAGACACTCAAAGAGAAGAATGGCCAGCCGGACAGTGATGGCACACACCTTGACTCCCAGCACTCAGGAGGCAGAGGAAGGTGAATCTCTGTGAGTTTGAGACCAACCTGGTCTATAGAGCGAGTTTCAGGACAGCCAGGGCTACACAGAGAAACCCTATCTTGAAAAAACAAAAGGAAGTATCAGCTTCTCTGCAGGAGTTGGCGCTGCTGTCAACATACTGGGTACTGTAGAGCAGACACAGGCTCGGTCTTTTGCATAAATCATTTAATTGAATACACATAACAACTCAGTGCACATAAAGTTATATCCACTTCACAGTGGAAATCAGGGCTCTAAGAAGAGACCTGGGCAAGATCACATGAAAAGTTGGACAAGTGGCTCTCTCCTGCCATTTCTTCCCTAAACCTCCTATTATTGCTTTTCTCCTTCCTCCTGCACTGGCTTCCCAGCCCCTCCCTAGTGTTATTACGGCTCTTTCTTCATCCTAGGACCCCTGGCTAACCTGTGTCCATAGTCCTACATTCATATCCTTACCATGGTTTGGAACCTGGACTTGGGCCAAGCTGTATGGATTAGCGGTATGGAGGTAATTCCACCTTTGGGCATTCTTTAGCTCTTATTGCTTCCTGCTGCTGGGCAAGGGGAGTGACAGAGGGACACATCACCCAGGCCCTCTGAGATGTCTGCATATTTGTGACTAGAGCAGTTTAGAGGGTAGAGCCAGCAGGATGCCCATACCTGGTAGAGAGGTCAGATCCACCAAGAGTGGGGTCAGGATTGGCCTCTCAAGGCTGGGTGCTTCTCAGGATTGGGCCTCTCAAGCTGGAAGCTGATATGAGCAGCAACAACTGCTGGCATTATCTGGCCTCTAAGAATAGTTCGAGGTAAAGATCAGAGGCTGGGGCCAGGGAGAAGGACAGGGTCCTCTGTCTCCCTCTCTATCCCCGCTGCTTGGCATGGAGGCAGGAGTCATGACTCTGGCTTACTCTTTGTTCTGGACATACTCTGGGCTCCCAGACCTCAGACCCAGGTTGTCTGCCCTGTGGCTAGAGACACTGAACACACAGTGCAGGGGCTGCTCCTCACCCAGCCATCCTTCCACATAATCTCTTTCTTCACTTAGTAAACACTTTCAAGTGGACTTCATATACATATGTGATTAAAAATTCAAAAGGTATTAAAAAGGAAATAAATCAGTTTCTCTCCCTGCTTTCATCAGCATCCTGAGGAACTAGTCTATCCCCAGGTAAACTCATGGCCATACAGGCCTCCCTGACACACACAGCCCATTTATGTACATCCTTTTTCCCAGTGCTGGGGATGGAACCTAGGGCCTGTGCATTCTAAGCAGGAGCTCTGCCACTGAGCATACCCGCAGCTCCTCACTTACTTTTCCTAATGCTCTGCCTTAAACAGAATAATATATTGAGTGTCTGCTAGTACTAATTGCTAGTCTTAGCACTTTGGATGCTCCAACTCCACCGTCATGGTCAGGACTCTGTTGTGGATATTCTGCTCACTGTTAGAAGCATAAGTGACTTCTCAAGATGTCATGGCTGTTAGCTGGCAGAGACAGGATTCAATAAGGTGTTCTTCCTCTTAAGTTTGAGTCATATCCCTCTGCTACCCTTCTCTCTCTCTAAGGGCCAAGGTTAGAATATGTACTGAACATTTGCCAGGCACCAGGTTGAACTGGGATACAGCAGAGCATAAAGAAGACCAGGTCTTTGCCCTCGTGGAACTGGTACCCCAGAACTCACAAGTGCCTGTCAGCTAAGGCTGGAGAGAGGGACCACACACATCTTACATCCTATTCAAGTCTTCTGTTCAGACAGACCCTTGTTCCTCTACCCATGAGTCTTCCAGTCTTAGAGCTCAAAAGAAAGATGAAAGGTGGAAGATGTGGGTCCAGACAGAGGTAGCTGCCTATGAGGTCACCGTGGAGCCCCGGTGAGCCTCACCGCATTCCCTCTGGGATCTGCTTCAGCAGGCCTGGTGGGGGTGTCTATAATCCAGGGACCAGCCATTGTTTGAAGTTGGGAACAATTGAAGGGCAAGAGAGCTATAGATAGATCCACAGCTGCTGTCACCTGTCCCAGCCTGGGCCTAGCGCCCGGGCATTGTCTACATTGAGCCACTCTACCAGCGAGAGCCCCTGGGGGTGGGTGGTGGAATAGGCCCAGCTGAGCCTTACAGAGACACCATCAAAGGCCAGGAGGAAGAAATGCTAAGTCTCAGAGAGCAGAGAGGGACAGGTAACGTGGAAAGACCAAGTCTGAACGGAGCTAGTGATGGGAGCTAGAGACTCTTGGCACCACACGAGCCTTCTGGGATGCCTGCGCATGCACTTTTTATACCTTTTATAACTTTATCTTTTTTGCTGGGGTGACCACATCCCAGAATTCTTTATGGGGAAATTTGAAGGATCCTTATGAATGCTCTGAGAGGCCCCCCACCAGGGTCTTTAGAAGCTTGAGGCCAGGTGATAGCTTCACAGAGACCTTCACTCCCACTCTGTGCCTCAGTTTCCCTGACTTCAATGAGATTTGTGCAACCATTAAAGTGTCCCTTTGTTCTCTGATGCCAGTAGAACATCATTCCTCATGTGTCTACACTCCCTCCTCTTGTGGCAGATGACGCCACAGTCCCTGTACTTAGTCCTTCATGGGGATGGGGGACAGCTGGTTCTCCGCTTCCTCCCCCCAGGAACCTTTCAGACATAAATCCATGCTGAGACATCTCTGGATAAACAACCTTCATGCCTTTGGCTGCCCTCATCCTATTTTCTGCTTGGAGCATCAGAGCTGGGGCCCACTCAAGCTCTCTGCAGCTGCCCAGGGCCCCATGAGGAGGACAAACCTGGGACAAGCAGGGGCCAACCACCCCCAGGGTGCCAGGGTGGCGGGCCCCTCTTGGGGCCTCACCACCTTGCATGTGGACCATTATGGCAGCCTCCTCCTGAATGAGTCTTCCTGCCACCGGTGGGGCTCGCCCCTTCAATCCATCCTCCACACCAGCTGCCACAGGGATCTGATGAACACATAAATCTGACTGCACAGTCAGATCTCATGCTCAGGGCTCTTTGATGAAGAAATAAATAAAAACGCCTTTGATGGTGCCCCAACTTATACAGGGGAAAGCTCTAAATCCCAATCTTGCTTTTGAAGTTCTCCACAGTCCTAACCCAATGACCAGGTCCAGCCTTACCCTCTTTATGCCCCGGGGCCTAGCCTCAGTCATGCAGTTGCTCAGGCCAGATCTTCATTCTCTTCCACCTGTCTCATCTCCTCTTTCCTGCCTTCAGCACCCTGAGCCATGTGCTTCTACCTGGGTGACTGCAGCAAACTTCTCAACTCTTCCCTGACCGTCTGTTCTCTACATGGCAGCTGGAATGGCCACTCTTGAACTTTAGGCCACACATCCTTGCCCTACAGGGCTCCTATTGCTCTTGCAATCAAATCGTGTGTCTCAAGTGTTTCGAGATTCTGAACAATCTTGCCTATTTTTCTACCCGCTGCTATCCTTTGGTGAAACTCTTCTTCCAAAACATACACTTTTTTTTTTAACCATACCCACGTTGTGGGGTATGTTAGTGGCAGAGATAATTTGGAGCTGGGCTCTAAAATCTTAGAGTCTAGCCTCCTGAAGCTGAACCAGACATCAGCCATTGCCCACACCAAAGTGTTGAGCCCTCTGCAGCTACTGCAGGCTCAGTTTCTTCTAAGGCTGGGTCTTCAGTCACAGGCTGGCTCTGAGATTTTTCTTTTTTCTTTTTAATTTTATGTGCATTAGTGTTTTGCCTTTATGTATTTCTGTGTGAGTGTGCCCAGTAGCCTGGAACTGGAGTTACAGACAGTTGTGACCTGTCATGTAGGTGCTGGGAATTGAACCTGGGTCTTCTGGAAAAGCAGCCAGTGTTTTTAACCACTGAACCATCTCTCCAGCCCTGGGCTCTGAGCTTAAGAACCCACCCATGTACACAACTTTGCTTCCTTATCATTGCCCTGCCCACAGGTCTACTCTCCACATCCCTAATGGCAGGGATTAACCCAGGGCCCCGGACTTCCCAGAGAAATGTTCTACCATGAAGTCACGTTTTCAAGTCACTGCAGATTCACCTGTGAGACTGCTCAAGTTTCACAAACTCCCTTTGCTCCTGACAGCATAGATGTATTTGAAATCAACACCTCAAGTCCTTTCAAGTTGCAGGCTACCTTGGATCTCTCGGGACATGGGTTTCTTTGTTACCTTGCTATTCTGATCTGGATACTCACCTTAGCAGGAAGATGTGGCCCAGGTGGTGGAAGAGAACCTAGTGGGATACTTTTGGCCTGTATTCTGGGTTTGTTTCTAAGCATTTGGGTATACATTGAGCAGGTAACTCTAGAATTTTACCCACATTTTATTTTGGGCATAGACAACAGTTATCGAAAGTTCTGATTCTTTAAGTTAGTTCTGTCGCTCTGTCCTGAGGCAAAAAGCCCTGCATGCTGAGCACCTTGGAGCATTAAGAAGTTGTATCTACTCTCTATACTTGTGTGTGTGTGTGTGAGTGTGTGTGTCTGTGTGTGGAGTGTATTTCATTACATAGATATGCACACACATTTAAAATGTATAGTTTGCTTTGGTTCACGTGGTGACACAGCTGTATAGCTACCACCCAGCTCAGTGTCTAGAGCATTTCTTATATTCTAGAAGTCTCTCCTATGCCCCCTCCTCCGAAGACCAGCCCTCTACTTTTGACCCCATGGCTTAATTTTGCCTGCTCTGAAAACATGTGATACCAGCGTATAAAATTATTTTGTATATTTTGTTTGGCACAGCTACATATCTGGAATAGACTGCCTGTTGGCACAGAGCATTCTTCTCCTGAAGTCTGTTTGGAACGCCCTAGGTCTGTGTCCAGTGTCCAAGGATCTTGAATCCTTTTATTCTCTGCTTAGCCTGGCATGTGTTTGGAATCCTGGCCCTCAGGCTTTCTAGTTCTGTGTCCACTGTTCTTGATCATTTGAGCCCATAACTCTAAAATCCTGCAATGTCACCAAGCCCTGAATGAATTGATGGGCAGAAGAGTCTAGAAGTTTCATGACATATTCTGGAGTTGTGAACACCCCACTCCTCATGAGAGTGGGGTACAAGAAGTTGGCTTTCTGTAAGTGCATAAGTGTCAGAATATGGAGGTGCGCCTAACTAGTTTAATTTTCTTCTGTTTACTGTATGGTCCCAGCTCTGGTTTATTTTCTCTCTCTCTTCCTTCCTTCCTTTCTTCCTCTCTTCCTCCCTCCTTTCTATTTCCTCCTTCCTTCCTCTCTTTCTTCTAGGGACCACACCTAATGTCTTTCACTCAACTATATCCCCTTTCTACCTTATTGTTTTTCTTTTTGAGATGGGGTCTTGCTGAATTACCTAGACTGGCTTTGAGCTTGGCTTCTTCCTAACTCATCTTCCTGAGTACTAACTAGGTCTCAAACTCAGGACAAATGGCTAACTGAGGTGCCGTTTGTCCCGAGTGTGAGACCTAACACTGAGTACCAGAAACTGTAGGTGTCTGCAAAGCCTAGGGAGAGGCTGAGATGAAGGAGGAGGAGGGTATCCAGGTGCTGCAGAGGGATGTGCATCTCTTCAGTGCTGTCTCTGACCTGCTGACCTTTGAACCTCTGTTGGTGCTCACTTGCTGTCTCCAGACTGCATTCTTCCTAGCACACTTCCTAAGTAACTACTGAAATAGGTAGTTTCGGTGAGCATTCTATGGCTTCCTTCCCCGATCTCTTTACTCTCTGTTTCTGGAAGTACAGATTTTTTTTCTGCATGCATGAAACTCCATGTGACTCAGTTTCCCCTCCTGAGTGCCTTACTTCCTTGTCCCTGTTCCTGTCACTCTCTGAATCCCAGCTTCCCTGACTGAGTGGACTCTCTTTCTCTCTCAGCCTTTGTGATCCCCTGACAATGGGAGGTAAAAATAGCCCAGGGGCTGAGCTAGAGGAGATAAAAGGGAATTTGCCTTTTGTATCCTGTGGCCAGGCTGGGGGGGGGGGGTGTTTGCTGTGACACGTGGAGATTGCTGACATAGTTCTCCTTTGCTGACCTTGACAGCAGCAATAAAAAGGGGTAGCAGAGCTCCCTGCCCTCACTGTGGTGCCAAGGTGGGTGATCAGAGATGGGGTGGGTGATCAGGGCTGGGATGGTTGATCAGAGCTGGGGTGGGTGATCAGGGCTGG
>JAQHUG010000345.1:1261416-1278992 GCA_028555095.1 Dicrostonyx torquatus | reverse complement strand
TGGGTGATCAGAGCTGGGGTGGGTGATCAGGGCTGGGGTGGATGAACAGGGCTGGGGTGGGTGATCAGGGCTGTGGGGTGATCAGGGCTGGGATGGGTGATCAGGGCTGTGGGGTGATCCGGTTTAGAGCTGGAGAGAAGGCCGGAGAAAGCCCATTTGGTGGACCCTGATCCTCAGGACCTACAGCAGAGGGTGCTCTTATGCTTGGAGGTGTGCATTTGCAGGCTCACCGGGGAGCCCCACTATCAAACTTTGTGGGTTAGAGAGTCATACCCCAGTGTGGAACCTGGTCCCTGAGTTTTCTGCCATTACCATCTCCCAGTGCCTGCCGCCTACTTGAATAGTCACCCAGGTTTTCAGGCCTCCTCCTTCACCTCTCACCACCATGATGGATGTGAGCGAACTTGGAGAATCAGCCTGCTATCTCCGCCAAGGCTACCAGGAACTGATGAAGGTGCACACTGTCCCATGGGATGGTAAGTGAGAGCATAGAGGGCCACAGTCATAGAGAATCCCAGTAGACTGGGAGTGAAGAGGGCTGCCATTCTGCTTGATACTACAGGGGCACTGTGGCCTGACACCTGGGACTTTACCTCAATTTCTGGATGCCAGAGGCTATATATTGCAGGGACCATGTAAACATGATTGTGTGGCTGCAAGCAAGGCTTGGTTTGTTCCTCTGTAAAATGGGGTAATGTCACTTTGCCATTGACATCTCCATGAAGACTCAGGCTGGTCTGGGGCTTCTGAGAAGAGACAGATGGTGCAGGTGGCCTCCATGCCCACAAAACCTGTGCTGAACTTATTTTTAGTGTTTTCCTTGGAGCCGAAGCCACTGTTTATTAGGGACAGGAATAAAGACTACTATTTATGACTTGATTGGCTCATAGCACAATAATAACATAGAAAGTGTGTCTAGGGCTTACTGTGTGCTGGGCCCAGAGTTGATGACTTTCTGTGTATCTTCTCAATATCTGGGCAGGCAAGAACCAGAGTAGATTCAGACTTAGGGCATGCAACATCTGGAGCTGTCAAAGCCCCATATTCAAAAGGTGTAGCACTTAGGTGGGCGTGGCAGAGGTAGGCTGGTCTTGGTGAATTGGAGGCCAGCCAGAGCTACACAGTGAGAACCTGCCTCAAAAGAAAGGAGAGGCATCTCATGCCTAATTTGACATTCTTCTATTGTCTGTCATCTTAATTGTTTTCTGTTGTTTAAAATTTTAGCACATGAAGTCAAGGATTTCCTCAGGGCATTAAAAAATTTTAAGTACATTAAGAAACAAAGAAACCAGGGAGCCTGGGTTGGGGCCTTGTTATATGAATAGTTCTAAGGCATGTGGCTAGCACCTAGGAGGGCAGGGAACAGAACTTGCTGTCTGTGTGAGTCCACATTTTTAACATCATAAAAATCTGGGCTCTCAGAAGCTCTGGTATGAACTGACCAGCCAGGAAAGAACCCAGGACACAGGAGATCCCTGCGTCTTCAGTAAAATGAGGAAAGCACAAGCCACCTGAGAGTTAGGAGCCTGCTACTGGAGGGCTCCTCCACCTGGGGACTTCAGGAGGCCTCATGGCCTTTACATTTGAGGAAGCAGGCCCAGAGAGAAGGAAGTCTTCCCAGGTGGCAGGGAGCTGAATGCAGGTGTGCAGTGTAGACCGTTATCCCAGTCGGCTCATTTGAGAGCTGTAGGGACCCTCCCAGCTGAATCCTGTGTTTGGCTGAGTCCTCACTATAGGGGTTAGAGGAGAGTAACCCCTATTTCCTGGCAGGACTCCCGGTGGGGAATTGCGGGGGGGGCACTGCTTTATGTCCACAGTGTAGGAATCTCACTGGACACTTGGAGCCCCTCTCAAAAATCCAATCTTTCTGCACCCAGGCAAGAAACGGGTCTGGGTGCCCGATGAACAGGATGCCTATGTTGAGGCCGAGATCAAGACTGAGGCTACTGGAGGCAAAGTCACCGTGGAGACCAAAGACCAAAAGGTTGAGCTCCCTCTCCCTTGAGATTAACCCACCTGACCCGGGCTGCATCACCTGCCCAGCTGGATCCGCAGAGTGAATGTGTGGGGTGGGACATGAGAGGACGTGGGTAGAAGAGAGAGGAAAGGTCAGTTGGCCCTTCTCTCAGCCCTCACTACGTATGGCACATCTTGGAAGGTGCTGACGGTGCGCGAAACGGAGGTGCAGCCCATGAACCCACCCCGCTTCGACTTGCTGGAGGACATGGCCATGATGACGCATCTCAACGAGGCTGCAGTGCTGCACAACCTGCGCCAGCGATATGCTCGTTGGATGATCTATGTGAGCCCTGGGCAGCGGCAGGCGGGACAGCTAACGGGATGGGACTACTAGTGCGGCAGGGCTCAGAAGGAATGGGGTCTGGTGAACTGGACTAGAGCTAGAGGGCCAGAGAGAGGAATAACCCTATGTAAAAGAGAGGACAGCCTAGAGCAACAGCTTGGTGATGTCTAGGGTCTCATCAGAGTCAAGGCTGTGGGTGGGGCCTGAGATACGGCTGCCTACTTAATACCATTGAAGGTTCAGCAAAGGATCGTTCGGTCAGTACCTACTTGGGAGTCTAACTAGAACAGGAGGAAGGGCTGTGCATGGCATATCAGGAGGCTTCTTGAATATTGCAGGGTTCATGGTGGGCCTGGGAATGGGAACTTGGACATCTCTCTTCCCTCCCCCTAAAACTCCATCTGTGAACTCTCTCCTCAGACATACTCGGGCCTCTTCTGTGTCACCATTAACCCGTACAAATGGCTCCCAGTCTACACAGCCGCTGTGGTGGCTGCCTACAAGGGCAAGCGGCGCTCTGAGGCCCCGCCTCATATATATGCAGTGGCGGATAATGCCTACAATGACATGCTCCGCAGTAAGAGCCACCTCCCTCACCAGCCCTCAGCTCAGTTCCAGGGCGGCCTCTGGATAGGACTCCCCTCCACTGCCCTGTTATCTGCCTCTTCAGTCTACAAGTCCTACTTAATCTTTCCCATTGGGACTTTGAGTGGGGACAACTGTCTCTGTGTCATAGAACTCAGGAAGTCCACTTCTGGTTAGTCCCTCACCCTGGCTGACACGTGTACTCTCTCCTCTTTCCTGTAGACCGAGAGAACCAGTCCATGCTGATCACGTGAGTGGGGTTCTGGGCATGGAGTGCCAAGTGCTAGTCATTAGGTGGTGGTGGAGGAGGAGAAGGTGGTGCTGATAGTGGTAGTGGTGGTGAATCAAAGCTATGTCTCAGGGTTGGATTCAAAGCTCTTTTTTTTTTTTTTTTTTTGGTTTTTCAAGACAGGGTTTCTCTGTAGCTTTGGGGCCTGTCCTGGAACTAGCTCTTGTAGACCAGGTTGGCCGCGAACTCACAGAGATCCTCCTGCCTCTGCCTCCCGAGTGCTGGGATTAAAGGCGTGCGCCACCACTGCCTGGCTGGATTCAAAGTTTTTAAGGCAGGGCCTTTACCTCCTGGAGCCAATATCCTCTTTTCTCCATTTATGGGGGGTAAAAAAGCAGATATTCACACATGGGAGTGGCCCCAAGCTCCTCACTATCTCTCCCCGTAGCTGGAATCTCCCACCTGGATTCTCCGGAGGTTCTATACAACTCCTCTCCCCTACTCTTCTCAATGTTTTCTCCGCTCTCCCTCAGCCCTCATCCTTCCTTTGCCTTCATGGGAAAGAGATTCATTCCTGATGTATCAGCTTCATATCCTGTCAGGCCAATACATGCAAACACACACACACACCCCACACATAAAACCTTTAGCCTGGCTGTTACAGTCACTCTCAAATCGGACAGAGCTGGATTCAGGCACTCACATTTCCATGTCTGTGTGCCTTTAGGCCCCCGAATAAGAACAGAACATTCTAGGCTGCCACACAAAACTACCAGCAGCCAGTGTGTTTAAATGTGACCCTTGCACAGAGCACAGGCAGCCCCAGAACTTCTGAGGTCCATTTCCTTATTCATAAGATGATCACAGTTCACGCTATGGGATCTTCTGATGGAGGTGGGGTACCTGGATTGGCACCAGGACGTGAGTTAGTGCTCAGGAGGCAATGTGCATGGCACCATCATCTCACAGAGTGGTCTGGACCTGGGAGTTTGCTTCCGGGGCTACTGAGCTGGGAACAGTGATGAGGAAGGAGGGTGGAGGTTTGAGAGCTGGGGGACTTGGACTAATGGGCATTGGTGACTCTTGTTTGTGTTGTCTAAGCGGAGAGTCGGGGGCCGGTAAGACGGTTAACACCAAGCGGGTCATTCAGTACTTTGCCATCGTCGCTGCCCTGGGAGACGGGCCGGGCAAGAAGGCAGTAAGACTTGTGGGCACCAATCCCCACTGCTTCTCGCTGGTTTTGTTTTCTTTCTTTTTCTTTTTCTTTCTTTTTAAAATTGCAACCTCCCAGAGCCCCCAGCCCTGCCTGAGCCTCCTACTTTGGTGAGAGACTCTGGCTTGAGCAAGGCTTGACCAGAAAACCTGTGGCCACCTCCTTTACTTTGTTAGGCCTGAACTGGGTCTGCTGCAGCTTCACCCTCCCTCCGTCACACAGATGGGAGCCTCATCACATCCCAGATGTTTTGTGTGTGTGTGGCTTGACCATATGACCTTCATGGTTTTGAAGTGTTTACTGTGTAAGCTGCTTTTACCTCGAAGTGGCTGTCTTCTTGAGCTATATGCATCTAAGACACTGTTCCCTGCTGCCAAGGAGAGGAGCAGGCTCATCCACAAACGTTAACTACCCAGAGCTGGGGGCTCTGGGAACTTTTGACAATAGCACGGCCTGTGGTTTTAGTTAAGATGTTTTGAAACTTCTTAAAACAGTGGAGGCATAGGGTTTTTGTTGTTTTTAAGTAAACTATCCTATCTCTGGCCCACAGGCCAGGTGTTGAGAGCTCTGTGCCTTCCGCTGACCCCACACGACTACACTGAAGTGAGCGGTCTTTTCTTTCTGGACCCCAGGTTTTCTCTGCACAACCCACACTCCTGGTCCTGTTGAGCCTTGCTCTATTCTGGGGCAATTTTCTTTTTCTTTTTTTTTCTTCTTGCTGTGTTTTCTTTCTTCTTCCTTTATTATTATTTTTTTTTTGGTTTTGTTTTGTTTTTTGTTGTGCTCCCCGAGCCCACTTGCCCACTTTCCCCCTTTCCTCATCTGATTGTCTTGGTTTTTGGACTTTGTTTTGGTTTTTTTGTTGCAGCCATTGCAGTTTTGTTTTGTGGTTGGCTTTTTGAAATTCTTTCTTCTTCCTTTTCTTTCCCACCATGTTTTCCAAACCCTAAAAGGCCTTAGAGGATACTGCAGACAAGTGGGGTGATTCCATTACAGGAAAAAATGGCAGAGGTTAAAGTTGATAGGAGCACAGTTGGAAGGATGGGGCAGGGAGCACTTGATCCTGGAGTCAGGGCAGAGGGGCAGCTCAGAGAGGTGGCAGAAGCCACCCATGGATCTGGTAACTTAAAACCTGTACTAACCCCTCCCCTTGAGCTCAGATTTGGCTAAACTGGCCAGAAAGAGTCCTGAAAAAAAACAGTGAGTGTGAGCTGGACAGGGGGCTGGCCTGGGTTCTTTACTCCCTCCACCCAGCGATGTGCTCCCTGGAGATCAACAAATAAATGAGTGACCACAAAGTCCCTAGTGACGTGTCTACTCTCCCTAGAATCTGTTTCTTTCTCTCTTCTTCTTGGGCATTAGTGTGGCAGGGTGGGGGGAAGGGAAGAATGAAGCTAGGAGGGGAGGAGGGAGTATAGACTCTCAGCTCTGTGTCCCTCTGGGTAGAACATAGAAGGACAGACACCACAGGAGGCAGGATGCTTGAGGTCCCCCCTCCCCCAGCACATGGACTTGCTGTGTGGCCTTGAGCAGATCCGTTCCTTGCTGTGACAAAGCTAACCATTTGCAGCTGGCAGGGCCATTTCAAATCTTAGTCTAGTCACAATGCTGAAGACACAGACAACACAGCACAGAAAATACATAGAAGGGCTTCTGGGGTGGTTAGGGTAGGAGGAAGAAGTCTCTGCTATCTCAGAGATCAGGAAGGTCCTCTCAGAGGAGGAGGGCTTTGGCAGGCCTCTGAGGGGGAGTCAGGTCCCTTGTGTGGATATGGATAAGAAGAGATTCCTGAGACTCGAGAGTCAGGTTTGACCTCAGTACACACAAGACCCTAGTGCCGCTCCTTGTCTCAAGCCCTATGACCATGCATGCTTCCCCATCTAGCATCTCTGTTAATCACCTCAGGAAGGCTAGGCGTCCAGGGTAGGGGAGGTCAGAATGTTATGTTTGGCATTACTAAATATTTGGGCAACTAACAACACTGTCCCACTAATCATTGTCCCGATGTCCCACCCCTTCTGGAGAGACCCCACAACATCTGACATTTTCCTTCTCCCTCCAGCAATTTCTGGCAACAAAGACTGGGGTAAGTACAGGGCCAGCTGTGGGGCAGACAACATTTTTGGGGTCCTGGGGATGCCCACCTCTCCTTACAACCCGAGATCCCATGGGCTGCTCTGGCCCCTCATTTCTGCTGCCACTAGGGCACCCTCGAAGATCAAATCATTGAGGCTAACCCTGCCATGGAGGCTTTTGGCAATGCCAAGACTCTGAGGAACGACAACTCCTCTCGCTTTGTGAGTTGGCACAGTGGGGGATTATGTGGCTGGGGGTGGAGAAGGGTCAGTATCCAGGAGGGCCCTGGTGGTGGGAACCAACAGGACTGAGGGAGGCATGGTCCTTCTGCTGCAGGGCAAGTTCATCCGCATCCACTTTGGTCCCACTGGGAAGCTGGCCTCTGCGGACATTGACAGCTGTGAGTCCGGGAATGGGCAGGGCAGGTGTGGGAGGAGGGACAGAGGCTGAATGAACACATCCTTTGGCTTCCATCTGCTCTGGCATTTCTCTCCATCCTCAACCAGGTCCCACTGTGTCCTTCTCACCCATCACAGTGGCCTGCTGGTCTCTACTCTCCTGCTTTGTCTGCTAGTCAGTCTATGGTCCAAAGTCAATCATATCCTGTCCCTGCCTCAAAACCTTCTCTAGGGAGCTGGGGAGAGGACTCATGGGTAAAGTACTTGCTATACGAGTAGAAGGATCAGAGTTCAGATCCCCAGCTCCCATGTAAATGCTGAGTGGGTGTGGTAGCCCACTTGAGATTCCAGCCCTTGGGAGGCAGAGACAGGAAGTCTTAGAGCAAACTGGATAGTAAGAGCTGCACAGCTGAACTCTGGGTTCAACTGAGAGACCTCTGCCTCAATATGTAAGGTTGAAAGCAATGGGAGAAGACACCAGAAACCCCCACAGAGGCAGACACAAGTTCCACATAGTGTCACAATCCTGGGGAGACAGTGTGTGCTGGCCTGTGCACAGACACAGGCACCTCCACACATCGCCTGCCCCTCGTGGCTGCTGCCTCCCATCCCTGTACCACACTGGCTCTGGGGACGTAAGGAGATAGCAGGCCAACATTCCTTTTCTGCAGATCTTCTAGAAAAGTCACGAGTGATCTTCCAGCTGCCTGGTGAGCGTGGTTACCATGTCTACTACCAGATCCTCTCGGGGAAGAAGCCAGAGCTGCAGGGTGAGGGTCAGGATGGGAAAAAAAACACAAAGATAACTCCCATCAGGCCAGGCTCTGGGATGGCTGTTCACCCTCTATGCAGAGATGTGGGCTACCTCCACTTTCCTAGAGGCTCACAGCCTGTCTGTGCCCCTCCCCAGTTCTTCCTGCCACTTTTTATTACCTTGGAACCCTCTTTGTAAAGCCTTTCTTGGTGGTAGTAGGGTGGGGGGTATGGGTGTTCCTCTGGTAGGGAACAGGCCTCGTAATGCCATTGTCCTACCAAGGTTGCAGCTAACTGCTCCTGCCATCCTGAGACTAGAACCCCCACCCAGCACCAAGGGAATCCAGTGGTAATTTATAGCCACTTCCACTTTTGCAAGCCCTTTGAAGGCAAAGTCTGGTCCTCCTTTCATCCCAGTAACAACTCAGGATCCGGGTAGAGGTCCTGAGTTCAATTCCCACCAACCGCATGGTAGCTCACAATCGTCTGTAATGAGATCTGGTGCCCTTCTATGGTGGGCAGGGACACATGCAGGCAGAACACTGTATTCGTAATAAATAAAAAATTACATTAAAAAAAGAGAGAGAGAGACACCTAGACATATATATGCACTTCAGAGATGAAAGGGGACTGAACTTGGTGGCACACAACTTTAATCCCAGCATTCAGGAAGCAAAGGTTGATGGATCTCTGTGAGTTTGACGCTAGCCTCATCTACATTGTAAACTCTAATCCAGCCAGGTATATGTAGAGAGACCTTGTCTCAACAAAACAAAATAAATGTGTAAATAAATAAAATAAGAATCTGAAGGAGCTGAGTATAACTCATGGTAGAAAGCGCTTGTCCAGGAAGCACGGAGTCCTGGGTTCCATCCCCAGTCTCACCCCACCATACACCCCGCTACACACACACACACACACACACACACACACACACACACACACACACACAAAACTGTGGGGGGAAAAAAGCAGCCAGGGGGCCATGCCTGTAATTCCTGTCCTCAGAAGCTGAGACTGGAGGATTTTGAGTTTGTGTCCAGCTTAGGCTACATAGACTCTGTCTCAAAAAACTAAAAATAAGTAATAAAATAAATCAAAAGTCACACAGAAACCCTGGGAGGAAATCTAGACTTGGGGACAGAGTCCCCCCCATCCCCGGGCCTCAAGATGGAATGGAGAGAGAAGGCAGCCTGTGAACTCTGCCTCTCTGCCTGACTCACCCTTTGGGGTGTCTTGTCCACAGATATGCTGCTTCTGTCTATGAACCCCTATGACTACCACTTCTGCAGCCAGGGGGTCACCACTGTGGATAACATGGATGACGG
This sequence comes from Dicrostonyx torquatus, assembly GCA_028555095.1. Taxonomy (NCBI): domain Eukaryota; kingdom Metazoa; phylum Chordata; class Mammalia; order Rodentia; family Cricetidae; genus Dicrostonyx; species Dicrostonyx torquatus. The sequence goes on along the minus strand of JAQHUG010000345.1, from coordinate 1,270,108 downwards.
GGAGGAACTTATCGCCACTGATGTATGCTCCGTGGGGCGGGGAGGGGGAGAAGTGGTGCCAAGCTGGGTTCCCATGGTGTGTGTGTGTGTGTGTGTGTGTGTGTGTGTGTGTGTGTGCGTGTGTGAACATATGCACTGGGTAGAAACTAGGAAATATGACTGGAGTGCCCTCAAGGACCTGCACTTTGCTGAACCTGCTTTGCTGCCCCACCTCAGCACGCCATGGATATCCTGGGCTTCAGTGTGGATGAGAAGTGTACCTGCTATAAGATCGTGGGCGCCCTCCTGCACTTTGGCAACATGAAGTTCAAACAGAAGCAGAGAGAGGAGCAGGCTGAGGCAGACGGCACTGAGAGTAAGGGTCTCTAATCCCACTGATCTGGTCTTTTCCCTGGAGACCTTGTTCTATACATGATCATCAATCCTGGTCCATGAACTTTGACCTCAGTGTTCTCTGTTCCTGTCTGAATACTGACCCTCCTGAGGGTGACAGTATGCCAGCCCCGATTCCTCCCAGCCTTCCTCTTCGAATCCCACACTGTGACAACAGACCCCTCCCTCCGTCCCCAAGTGCCCACATCGTTCACCTTCCTCTTCCTTATCCTAGATGTGTTCCCTGCCAGGTGCTGACAAGGCTGCCTACCTGATGGGGGTCAGCAGTGGAGACCTCCTCAAAGGTCTTCTGCACCCCCGGGTTCGTGTGGGAAATGAGTACGTGACCAAGGGCCAGAGTGTGGAGCAGGTGAGATGCCTGCAGACGGAGGCTCACCCAGGGACAGCTGAGGCAGGGTCCCAATTCTGCCTTCCTGCCTCCACAGGTGGTATTTGCTGTGGGGGCCCTAGCCAAGGCCACCTATGACCGACTGTTTCGGTGGTTGGTGTCCCGCATCAATCAGACCCTGGACACAAAGTTGCCCCGACAGTTCTTCATCGGAGTCCTAGACATCGCTGGCTTTGAGATCTTTGAGGTGAGACCAGCTCTCAAACACAGGCATTGCTCTGAGGCAGAGGCCGATGGGTGGGTATGTGGGAACCTGTCCCTATCCATAAGGAGCCTGCTGACGGTGGCACTGCCCCTGGTAGTTCAACAGCTTCGAGCAGCTGTGCATCAACTTCACCAACGAGAAGCTGCAGCAGTTCTTCAACCAGCACATGTTCGTGCTAGAGCAGGAGGAGTACAAGAAGGAAGGCATCGAGTGGACGTTCATCGACTTTGGCATGGACCTGCAGCCTTGCATCGACCTCATTGAGAAGGTCGGGCCAGAGGGCTCAAGTGCGCGCGCCCGTGGGCCTGTGTGCGTGTCAGCTGTGTATCAATGTGTGGTTGCAACTGAAGCGTGTGTAGCAGTGTGAATGTGTTTGCGTGGCTGTGCTCATAGGTGTGAGGACATTTGAGTATAGGTGACTAGGGTCATAAGGGACCTAAGGACGGGATGCAAGCATCGTGAGCGGCTCTGCCATTCACCAGGCCCAGTGCAGAACTGACCTAAGCAGAGTCTCCCATGTTTACTGGATTGGAACGCATTGTAAATGCTTCCCTACTGCACAAAGAATGAAAAATTAAATTGTCAATTGGAAATAAAGCACGGGAGGCAGTTTTTCTCTTTGAGCCTTGCACAGCCTGTGCCTTAACCTTGAGTTAGTTCACTCCAGATGCTTTGCCCAGGGCATGTGTGTTCCTTTTCTATCATTACATGCATTTATTTGTTTCATGTATTTGTGTTGGTAAGCTCGTGCGATGGTGAGCATGTATGTGTGTGTGGGGGTCAGAGGACAACTCAGGAGTCATTTTTCTCCTTCCACCACATGGGTCCTGGGGAGCAAACTCAGGCTATCAGGCTTGGTGACATCAGGCTTTTAGCCACTGACCCATCTTGCCAGCTCAGCACATATGTTCTTTATGGACACCGTCCCAGTTTGTAGAAAGGTTTTCCTCTGAACATGAATTTTCAATACTGTGAAGAAGCCAGAATAGGCCAGGCAACAGGTGACTCTGAGATAGTCTCTGGCTCTCTGGCTGGTGGGCATTTACACGGTTGGTTTTGATTTTTGTTTTTTGTTTTGTTTTGTTTTGCTTCTGTGTGTCTATGTGTTTGGGGAGGGAGTTGTCTATTAAGTAAGTATTGAAGTGAAATCATTTTCTCATTCGGTTAAGAAATGAAGGTTTCGGGCTGGAGAGATGGCTCAGTGGTTAAAAGCACTTGCTGCTCCTGTGGAGGATCTGGTCACTTGCCAGCATCTACATGAAGCCGCTCATAACTGCATGTAATTCCACTCTGAAGGGATCCAAGTCCCTCAGGCCTCCATGGGCACGTAAACGCATGCACACACACACATGTATACACAGATATACAAATGCTTATTTTTAAAAGCATAGGTTTAGTAAAACACAGGATCCCTAATTCCATTGAGTGTGGAATCCAAGATGCAGTTAGTTGACCTTAAAAACCCAAAACCTAATGTGTACAAGCAAGCCATGGAGGCCAGAAATGCCAGGCTGGTCTGCACACATAGGCAAAGAAGGGGACTGAAAGTCAAGCTACAAACTCTTCTCTGCTAGATGGACTCCTGGGGATGGGGCTCGTCCCTGCAGGTGGCTGGGTTATCGATCTGAAGCAACTCCTAGGTGGGGCTAGTCTGAAGAACAAGAATCTAAGAGCCAGCATGGTCTGACCCTTCAATCTTGCTCCCTGTCCCCAGCCTCTGGGCATTCTGTCCATCCTGGAGGAGGAGTGCATGTTCCCCAAGGCTTCGGATGCCAGCTTCAGGGCCAAGCTCTATGACAATCACTCCGGGAAGTCACCTAACTTCCAGCAGCCACGCCCAGACAAGAAACGCAAGTACCAGGCTCACTTTGAGGTGGTCCACTACGCAGGCGTGGTAGGTGCCCACTGGAACGCGACACTCAACCACTGTCCTCCCTCCCTTCTTGGGGTCACCACCTTGGGTTAACATTTGTCTCTCTGTAGGTACCTTATAGCATCGTGGGCTGGCTGGAGAAAAACAAGGACCCCCTCAATGAAACGGTGGTCCCCATCTTCCAAAAGTCACAGAACAGGCTCTTGGCCACCCTCTATGAAAACTATGCAGGCTCTTGCTCCAGTGAGTACTCAGTGACAATCTGGTTATCCCTGTGGATCCACAGAGCAACATTCCCCAGCGTGATCAGTTCTCCTATCTCTACTAGCTGAACCCCCCAAGTCTGGGGTGAAAGAGAAGCGTAAGAAGGCAGCATCGTTTCAGACAGTGTCTCAGCTTCACAAGGTGAGGTCCAGACAGGGCCCAGCAGCCCTGACCCTCTGCAGCTTGCAACAGCCTCTGTGCTTCCTGCCGAGTCCCTGTGTCTTGGGTGGGCAGCTGTTAAGACTTGCAGTGATGTTTAGCTCCTCTCTATGTGAACATCACAGCAAGTCTGTGCTGCTGCCTGCCCCCATGCTGCTTGGGCAGGGCTGGGGCGGGGGGGAAGCTATGGGAGTGAGCCCCGGGAAAGGGGGTGCCTGGATTTTGGTGGCGGATGGAGTGTCAAAGGAGCAAGAGAAAAAGAACAGGTGCAGGTGCCTTTGGGCCCCTTTGCTCAGTCCCCACCTGGTTCCTATCCACTGCAGCATCTAATTCTGGTTCTCTGCCCCTCCCATGCCTTCTCCCCGCCCTCCCTGCTCCCAGGAGAACCTCAACAAGCTCATGACCAACCTGCGGGCCACACAGCCCCACTTCGTCCGTTGCATCGTCCCCAATGAGAACAAGACTCCAGGTGGTGTCCCTGGATCTGCTCAACTCAAAGTAAAGCCTGGGTAGGGGCCTGAGGGTTTGTCCTTAGACTTCCAATCTCCTTCTTTCACCCCCACCATAATCCAGGGGTCATGGATTCCTTCTTGGTGCTACACCAGCTACGCTGCAATGGGGTCCTGGAGGGTATCCGGATCTGTCGCCAAGGATTCCCCAACAGGCTGCTGTATGCAGACTTCCGACAGCGGTGGGTGCTGGCTGCTTTAGGGCTCTTTCACCTGCTCTTAGATTAAGTGGGGCCTGAGGGAGTGGAAGGGACAAATTAGAGCCCAAGAGACAAGAGGTCCTATTCCCTGAGGAGGAGCCTCCATCCTAGGAGGGGTTAAGGAGAGACGTGAATAAAGTTGTGGTATATGTGGGAGGTGGCGGCTGGAGGCTTCGCCATTAGTTGGATACAGAATAAGAAAGGCTAAGCCCACAGTGACCCTCAGGTTTCAGGCCCAAGCCACTGGACAGTAGATCTACTGAGCCATATGACAAGATGTTTAGATTGGGTGCCTAAGGGGTTTGGGCATGCCCAGTCAGAAACACCTCCAGCAGATGTCCTAGAAGAGAAAGCAAGGATGGGGTTGGATTTATTCTGGAGCTCAAGTGAAGATGTAGGTATGGGGACTGAATATATGTTTGTGTGGACTGGACTCTGGGAAATGCCTGACAGGTCGTCAGAGCTCTGTCAGGGCCATCAGCTCCCTTCCCACTGACCTTGGTAGGTTCTGTTTATTAAGTTACAAGAGAGCATTCTCAGTTGCTTCCCCTTCTACAAGTAACAGGGGTCATTTCCCTTTATAGATTAGATGTCTCTACAAATCCTGTACACAGTCTGTAAGTTTGGTTTTCAAATCCTTGTCAGTCTTGGAGATGGCTCCTTATCTCCAAAGACTCCAAAGGCATGAGTCCTTATCATCACCTATTTGTTATTCTAAAACAGGGTATTTGTTTAGCCCAGGCTAGCCTCAAACTCTCAATACTCCTGGGCATAGTGTCTGACACCTATAATCCCAGCAATAGGAGGCTGGAGCAGGAGGGTTTGAGGCCAGCCTGGGCTACATAGTGAGTTTCAGGGCAGCCTAGGCTAGAGAATAAGACATTTCAAACACAAAAACCAAAACAAACTCTTGGTACTTTGTGGACAGCTCACTCTTGCCTTGAAGCACGAGGACCTGAGATTGGTTCCCAGAACCCACATGCAAATGTGGTGTTCACACTCATCCCAGTGCTGAGGAGGCAGGAGTTCTGAGACTCCAGGACACCCAGTATGCTCTAACTGATGAGTAAGGCGGTAAGAGAGCCTGTCTCAGAGGAGGTAGGACTGCATTCATTGAGGCTGTTGTCTGGCCGCCATATGCATGAGTACATGTGCCTGTGCATATAAACCTAAAACTAACCCTGGGCTGGAGAGCTGCTCCGTGGTTAAGAGCACTTGCTGCTCTTGCAGAGGACCTGGCTCAGTTTTTAGCACCCACGTGGTGACTTAAAACCATACAGCCAGCTGTGTGTGGCAGCTCCAGAAGCTCTGGCACCTCCTCTGGTCCCCATGAGTACATACATGTAGGCAAAATACTCATACACAGACAATTAAATAGCTACTCTCAATCCTTCTATCTGAATGCTCAGAGTACAGGCATGTGTCATCGTGCCCAGTACCTCACTATTGGTTTTGTTTGCTTGTTTTTGTTTTCGAGACAGGGTTTCCCTGTGTAACAGTCTTGGAACTAGCTCTTGTAGACCAGGCTGGCCTCGAACTCACAGGGATTCACCTGCCTCTGCCTCTTGGGTGCTGGGATTAAAGGCGTGCACCACCACAGCTCGGCAGGTTTGTTTGTTTGTTTGTTTGTTTGTTTCTTTCCTTCCTTTCTTTCTTTCTTTCTTTCTTTCTTTCTTTCTTTCTTTCTTTCTTTCTTTCTTTTTGTCTGTAAAACATGGAGCAGTCTAATGACCCACACATTTTATTTAGTGAGTTCCCTAGTGAATGGGCCTGGCCTGTCTCTGGGAATCTCCCTTCGCAGCATGGCCACTGCCCATCTGTACACATCTATGTATATGTCCAGGTAAGTGGACATGCTAGGAATCCTTGCTCTTCTTCAATAGAATTCTCTCTTAAAATTTTCTTAAACTTGTGATATGGTATAGTATGCCATTTATATGTTTTGTTTTTGCCTTTAAGAATTATAACAGCCATACATGCCCTTTATAAAAACCACATCCATTTACAAACTCACTAAAATGCACTTAAGCCATCAAGCCCACTTTTGAGACAGGGTCAGGCCCGATAATAGGCTGGCCTCAAGAATCTCCCCACCTCTGCGTCCCAAGTGCTGGGGTTTCAGACATATGCCACACCCGAGGTGGCATAGAGTGCGCCATAGACCCCAGTATGGCAATACTTCCCCCTGCCATCTGGTGTAGCATATGTCCCTTTGAAACCCTAGCACCTCTGAGATTCAGGCAATCCTTCCCATTCACTGTCAATGGCCTGTGCTCTGTCCTGTCCATGGCAGCTTTTCCCTGATCTCTTAGGTACCGCATCCTGAACCCCAGTGCCTTCCCAGATGACACTTTTGTGGACAGCAGGAAGGCCACAGAGAAGCTGCTGGGCTCCCTGGACATCGACCACACTCAGTATCAGTTTGGTCACACCAAGGTTAGGGTGCGCCAGAGTTAGGGTTGAACCTGGGTGCATTGGCTCACACTGGACAGGGGCCTCACTTGGTTGCACCTTGCCCTTAGGTGTTTTTCAAGGCTGGGCTTCTAGGCATCTTGGAAGAGCTCCGGGACCAGCGACTGGCTAAGGTGTTGACCCTGCTGCAGGCTCGCAGCCGAGGCCACCTCATGCGCCTGGAGTACCAGCGCATGCTAGGAGGAAGGTAGCTGTGGGATGGAGGGATGGGCAGGAAGGGCAGGAAGGCATGGGATGTAGAGGTGACTGCTATCCCAAGGCTCACAGGGCTACAAGGCTCTTCCACCCTGATGCCTAGGTTGTCCCTCATGGCTGGTTGGGGTGAGGTCCCCCCAACCTATTTTTACACCTTAAAATTGGGGTGAGAGTGAGTTTGAGACCAGCCTGGTCTACAAGAGCTAGTTCTGGGATAGGCTCCAAAGCTACAGAGAAACCCTGTCTCGAAAAACCAAAAAAAAAAAAAAAAATTGGGGTGAGAGTCAGAGAGATGGCTTGGTAGTTAAAGGTACCTGCTGCCATGCCTGATAAAAAGTTCAGTCCCTAGGACCCACATGGAGAAAAGAGAACTCACTTCCACATGTTGTCCTCTGATCTCCATGTGTGTGCTGTGGTCCATGTGTAACACATACACACACACACAACATTTTTCAAAGTTAGGGAAAGAGCAGTCTGCCCTTCTGCATGTCCAGGGTGTGGCCTGGAGGGTAATAGCACTCAGTGCCTCCCAGACTCTGAGCTATGTATCTTCTTTATCGCTTGCTTGGCTAAGGTAGAGGCTGTCCTCTCAGGTAGCACTCAGCTGAGAGTCATGCAGCCTGACCACAGGGCCTGGCAGCTTAGCTATCTCCAGTCACCTGCAGAGGCCACCTGGACATTTGGAAAGACTAGAGGGAGAGAGGACAAGGCACCTTGAAGGGGCAGAGCCGTCTGCCTCACAGGAGCTGTTTCTCCCTAGGGATGCCCTATTTACCATTCAGTGGAACATCCGGGCCTTCAATGCTGTCAAGAACTGGTCCTGGATGAAGCTCTTCTTCAAGATGAAGCCATTGCTGCGCTCGGCACAGGCAGAGGAGGAGCTGGTGGCACTGCGTGCTGAGCTGCGGGGGCTGCGAGGGGCACTGGCTGCTGCTGAGGCCAAGCATCAGGAACTGGAGGAGACTCATGTCAGCGTCACTCAGGAGAAGAATGACCTGGCCCTGCAGCTGCAGGCCGTGAGTGAGAGGACAAGAATTCAGGGGGCTCTGATGAAAACCTCTAACCAGACGTGGCCAGGGTAGCCCTGGGGGGCTCTGGGTACCTTGGCCTTCCATGTTGCCTTCCTACTCTGGAAGTACCAGGAGATGAGGTCTTGTAGGTTCAATGTCCGCCCATTCCTTCCTGTAGGCCTTACCTGTCCATATACCCTAAGGCTAAAGTTGCAGGAGAGCCTCAGCTCCACTATCCCCAATCTCCCTGAAATAGACCCTTGCTCCCTTCTCCAGGTCAGAGACACAGGAATCTGAAGCAGGTACCAGGGTCCTACCCAGAGGGCAAAGGTCAAAGTCTGGAAACTCCCCAGCATAGGTTTTGAATGCCAGCCCCAGGCTGATGCTGGAGATGGTCCCAGGGAGGACACAGCCATGATGGTTATAAAACTCCCTTTCTAGTATGGGAGGTTATGCCACAGGCAGTGTGGAAATGGGAAAGAACAGTCTCCTCCTGGAACGGCCTTCAGTGCTGCTCAGGGTAGGTGGGGCCTGACCTACACCCACCCATACTGCCCTCAGAGGGCAGCAGCTCTGGACAAGCAAGTGGACAGTGGGGTCTGAGAGCTCAGAGGCCTCCTGGGTTGCCTGCACTGCAGCTAATGCTAATGTCTGTCCCTATGTCCAAGGCCCTGGAGAGGGCCCTGCAATAGTCTCCAGAGCCCAGCAGAGCGTGGGTGCTTCAGTTCCAAATGGAATTGCCAACATTTGCCCCATTGGAGTTGCCTTCGCAGGATGAATGGCTTTTCTCTCTCAGGGCTGGACCTAGTGTCCTTCAGATGGCCCCTCTTCCATCTGGTTTACCCCACCCGCAGGAGGGTTGGATCTGGTGTCCCTCAGATGGCCCCTCTTCCATCTGGCTTATCCCACCCGCAGGAGGGCTGGACCTGGTGTCCCCAGATGCCCCCTCTTCCATCTGGTTTACCCCACCTGCAGGAGGGCTGGACCTGGTGTCCCTCAGATGGCCCCTCTTCCATCTGGCTTA
>JAQHUG010000345.1:1246841-1261221 GCA_028555095.1 Dicrostonyx torquatus | reverse complement strand
GCAGGAGGGCTGGACCTGGTGTCCCCCAGATGCCCCCTCTTCCATCTGGTTTACCCCACCTGCAGGAGGGCTGGACCTGGTGTCCCCAGATGCCCCCTCTTCCATCTGGTTTACCCACCCACAGGAGCAGGACAACCTAGCAGACGCAGAGGAACGCTGCCATTTGCTGATCAAGTCCAAGGTGCAGCTGGAGGCGAAGGTGAAGGAGCTGAATGAGCGCCTGGAAGACGAGGAGGAAGTGAACGCAGACTTAGCTGCCCGCAGGCGCAAGCTGGAGGATGAATGCACGGAGCTCAAGAAGGACATTGATGACCTGGAGCTGACGCTGGCCAAGGCTGAGAAGGAGAAACAAGCCACTGAAAATAAGGTGTGGAAAGCGCCTGAGCTGGGGGCCGGTCTGGGGCTAGACAGCTGCAGGGTCCTCTTCTGGCTCTGCTGGATCCCTGCTGGGTCACGGCCTCCCGTGAGCCTCAGTGTTCACATCTGTCAAGCCAGGGTACCAGCACTTTATCTCATTAGGGTGGCTGAGGATTTGGTGTGAACAGCTAAGTCACTTTGCTAAACATACACAACCAGGCCTTGCACACAGTAGGTGTTTAGTAAATGCTAGCGATTATCATCTGCCCTGGACCGCAAGTTTTCTGGGGAGGCAACTCCTCCAAACTACAAAGCCCTCTGTCACAGAGATCTATCTCCTGGTGCCTGTGGTTGCCAGTGTTGTATTGACTCTGTCATACAGGAGGGGAAAATAAGGCTGTTGGGTTCTCACAGGGGCTGAAGAGAAAGCCAGGACTAGGACACAGCTCACTGAATACCTGCTGATAATGTAATGGCTGCCGCCCATGAGTCTCTTACTCAGGGCCAGGCACTGTGCTCGGCTGTGAGCCTTTACCCACGAATCCTTCTACATAGCTGGAGGAGACAGGAAACCCTGGGTTGAGCAGGAATGATGGAGGCTCAGTGTAGTGGCCTGCCTGCATCCTGCAGCTGGAAGGGGTGGCAGCTCAGACCGGCCTGTGGGGAGGAATGTCCCGACAGTGAGTCGGACCTTGGCACAGGTGAAGAACCTCACAGAGGAGATGGCTGCGCTGGATGAATCCGTGGTCCGACTGACCAAAGAGAAGAAGGCATTACAGGAGGCTCACCAGCAGGCCCTAGGTGACCTGCAGGCCGAGGAGGACCGCGTGAGCGCACTGGCCAAGGCCAAGATCCGGCTGGAGCAGCAAGTAGAGGATGTGAGTTGCGGGTCTCTTGGGGGCTGTCAGGGGGGCGCGGTGACTGGTCTGCTCAAAGGCTGATCCCCACTCTGCCCCATAGCTGGAATGCTCCCTGGAGCAAGAGAAGAAGCTACGCATGGACACGGAGCGTGCCAAGCGCAAACTTGAAGGAGACCTGAAGCTGACACAGGAGACGGTGACGGACACCACCCAGGACAAGCACCAGTTGGAAGAGAAGTTGAAGAAGTAGGTGTGGGGTTAGCAGGGTTTCTGAGGCTGATGGGCTCTTCTTCCCTTCTGAATCCTCTCAGCTCCGTTGTTGTGGGGGAGGATACAGGGCAGGTGTGATGTCCTGCCCTCCATGAACCAGGGCTGAGGACAGCAGATGTACAGGGCTCCTTGGGGCCTCAAGGATGGACGTGGGCAGTGGGAGAACAGTTAGGGCCAGGACTGGCTCATCCCACCATGTACTCCCAGGAAGGATTCCGAGCTGAGTCAGCTGAACCTGCGGGTGGAAGATGAGCAGCTCCTGGGGGTCCAGCTGCAGAAGAAGATCAAGGAACTACAGGTGTGCATGGTGGCTGGCAGTGGGGAATGCGCTGGGTAGACCAGGCCTGCGTTAGCGGCTCATGGAGTTGGTACCATCTATCTAGGCACGGGCAGAAGAACTGGAGGAGGAGCTGGAGGCTGAGCGAGCAGCTCGGGCCCGTGTGGAAAAGCAGCGAGCAGAGGCAGCCCGAGAGCTGGAGGAGCTCAGTGAGAGGCTCGAGGAGGCTGGTGGGGCTTCGGCTGGGCAGCGTGAGGGCTGCCGCAAGCGTGAGGCTGAGCTGGGCCGGCTGCGGCGGGAGCTGGAGGAGGCAGTTCTGAGACACGAGGCCACCGTGGCCGCCCTGCGCCGCAAGCAGGCAGACGGTGCAGCGGAACTGAGCGAGCAGGTGGACAGCCTGCAGCGGATCCGGCAGAAACTGGAAAAGGAAAAGAGTGAGCTGCGCATGGAGGTGGATGACCTAGGCGCCAGTGTGGAGACTCTGGCCCGTGGCAAGGTGTGCCTCCAAACCACTTTAGACTTCGCAGCCCACACAGCCATCTCTCCGCTGGCTCCTTAGTGCCAATACTCCACTTACTTAACCTGGCATCTAACCCCCAGCTCCCCACCAGTCCTGACCTCTAACCCTGACTGCTCAATTTCATTCCTTGGCTCCAGGGAGTTCTGATTCACACTCAAACTCCAGTCCTCCCACCCAAAACAAGTGTGACCCCAGCTCATGACTTCTGAATTTACCATCGGCCCTAACACTGTTCTTGTCCTGAACTCCAGCACCCAACTTGGACCTCCCCCACCTCCTGAACCTAATCCTAATACCTGTTCCCAGCTGATTCCAGATACCCAAATCCTGACCCACTGACCCTGGGATGGGTTCCGAGGCTCCCAGTTTGTGCCCACAGTGGGAACTCAGACCCTGAACCTGAAACTCAACCTCCTTTTAATCCTTGGTCTTATACTAGTATTCCAGCTCCCAATCCCTGGTCCCCGTCTCTGCTTGGCAGTCCCTTGGATCCTGCCCTTGGTTGTACAGATTTGTCTTGCCCTTTGATTCCGCATTCCAGGCAAGTGCAGAAAAGCTGTGCCGGACCTATGAGGATCAGCTAAGTGAGGCCAAGATCAAAGTGGAGGAGCTGCAGAGACAGCTGGCTGATGCCAGCACCCAGCGCGGGCGGTTACAGACAGAGAATGGTGAGGTCTGGGTTTAGCTGGGCTATGCCAGGTAGGGTTTAGGTGGTGCCCCTCAACCGACTGACTGGCCTGCCGGCCCCTTCCACCTACAGGGGAGCTGGGCCGCCTGCTCGAGGAGAAGGAGTCTATGATCAGCCAGCTGAGCCGCGGAAAGACCTCAGCAGCTCAGAGTCTGGAGGAACTTCGGCGGCAACTGGAGGAGGAGAGCAAGGTAGACTGGTGCTGGCAACTGCGAGGAAGACAGGTGGGCCCTGGGGCCACTAGCTTGAGTTGATGCTGAGGCCACGGGTGTCCCTGCAGGCCAAGGGCGCACTGGCCCATGCAGTGCAGGCTCTGCGGCACGACTGTGACCTCCTCCGAGAGCAGCACGAGGAAGAGTCAGAGGCTCAGGCCGAGCTGCAGCGGCTGCTGTCCAAAGCCAACGCTGAGGTGGCCCAGTGGAGAAGCAAGTATGAGGCAGACGCCATCCAGAGGACGGAGGAGCTGGAGGAGGCCAAGTGAGTAGCTGGCATCTATCTAGACCATGACCAAGAGATTCAGGCATGTGCCTCTTCGCCCTGTATGCGGTGGTGGGGATTCTGGGGCCCTTTCCCCAAGCTCCCTAGTCCACCCTGCCTGTGTGTGGTCCAGGAAGAAGTTAGCCCTGCGACTGCAGGAGGCAGAAGAAGGGGTAGAGGCTGCAAATGCTAAATGTTCCTCCCTGGAGAAGGCCAAACTGCGGCTGCAGACAGAGTCAGAGGATGTGACCTTGGAGCTGGAGCGGGCCACCTCAGCCGCTGCGGCACTCGATAAGAAGCAGCGGCACTTGGAGCGGGCACTGGAGGAGCGGCGGCGGCAGGAGGAGGAGATGCAGCGGGAACTCGAGGCTGCACAGAGGGAGGCTCGAGGTCTGGGCACGGAGCTCTTTCGACTGCGGCATAGCCACGAGGAGGCGCTCGAGGCTTTGGAAACGCTCAAGCGGGAGAACAAAAATCTGCAGGGTAGGACCTGAGGTCCAGAGCACCTTAGGGCCTCTTTGGAACTGGGGTGAGGGAAGTAACCTGGAACAGGGCAGATGCGAGGATGAGTCCTCCCTCCATGCTCGGTCCACCCTGCAGAGGAGATCAGTGACCTCACAGACCAGGTCAGCCTCAGTGGGAAGAGCATCCAGGAACTGGAGAAAGCCAAGAAGGCGCTGGAAGGGGAGAAGAGCGAGCTGCAAGCTGCACTGGAGGAGGCTGAGGTCAGAGCTGGCCACAGGGGTGGGTGGACTCTGGCCCATGACTCCCTGGCCTTGTTGGTCTCCAAATACCTGCCCAGTGCCCTCTCCCAACACTGCCCGATCCACATCCCTAGGGGGCCCTGGAGCTGGAAGAGACAAAGACCCTGCGGATCCAGCTGGAGTTGTCCCAGGTCAAGGCAGAAGTGGACCGGAAGCTGGCGGAGAAGGACGAGGAGTGCACTAACCTGAGGTCTCTGGAAAGCAGTCTTGCTATGCCTATGGTGGCACACTGGCAGGAACAGCTGCTCCTGCCACAGAATTAGGGTGTTCCCATTCCAGACGTGGTCCTCTACAAGTCTAAAGAATACTCGGGCCCAGAGTTCAGCCCATGTCCCCCTGACCTCTAGTGAATGAACTTACTGTTTTTGGCAAGTCACAAGGGGCTTTAAAACAGAGAGAAGCAGATCACTTGTTCCCCAAATGGGTTCCCGTCTCCATGGGTTCTTGGGCATGATGCCAAAGGTAGTGCCCAGCCTACGCCATTCCTGTAGGGTAAGCCTGCCCTTCATGCCATCCTCTCACAGGCGCAACCAGCAGCGAGCAGTGGAGTCCCTGCAGGCCTCCCTGGATGCAGAGACTAGGGCCCGCAATGAAGCACTGCGGCTCAAGAAGAAGATGGAGGGGGACCTCAATGACCTGGAGCTACAGCTGGGCCATGCCACCCGTCAGGCCATGGAGGCACAGGCAGCCACTAGGCTATTGCAGGCCCAGCTCAAGGAGGAACAAGCCGGGCGTGATGAGGAGCAGCGGCTAGCCGCTGAGCTCCGGGAACAGGGTCAGGCCCTTGAGCGTAGGGCTGCACTTCTGGCTGCGGAGCTGGAAGAACTGCGGACAGCCCTGGAACAGGGTGAGCGCAGCCGGAGGCTGGCTGAACAGGAGTTGCTGGAGGCCACCGAGCGCCTCAACCTGCTGCAATCACAGGTGGGGATGGGTCAAAGGTGTCCTCAAGGATTGGGTTGCGGGCAGAGCCCTGCTGGCCAGCTGAGGCTCTGCTCTCCACAGAACACAGGCCTCCTGAACCAGAAAAAGAAGCTGGAGGTGGACTTGGCCCAGCTGAGTGGGGAAGTGGAAGAGGCGGTGCAAGAGAGGCGGGAAGCCGAGGAGAAGGCCAAGAAGGCCATAACTGATGTGAGGCTGGGCCAGGGTTGGGGATGAGTTCAGGGCCCAAAGGGCTGCCTTCGTCCCCTCCCCACTGTGCTGCTTCCTCCCCCACAGGCAGCCATGATGGCTGAGGAGCTGAAAAAGGAACAGGACACTAGTGCACACCTGGAGCGGATGAAAAAGACGCTGGAACAGACAGTGCGGGAGCTGCAGGCACGCCTTGAGGAAGCAGAGCAGGCCGCCCTCCGGGGTGGGAAAAAGCAAGTGCAGAAGCTGGAGGCCAAGGTGTGTGCAGCCTACCAATGCAAAACCTTCCCCTGTGGGGGAGAGGCCCAGGCCAGCGCAGCTAGATCACCTTCCCCACTGTCCCACAGGTGCGGGAGCTGGAGGCAGAGCTTGATGCGGAGCAGAAGAAGCATGCCGAGGCCCTCAAGGGCGTGCGCAAACACGAGCGCAGGGTCAAGGAGCTTGCATACCAGGTGGGTGATAGGGTATATCCCAGGAGGCGGCGCTGGAGCTAACCCAGTCCGGGAAAACCCTAAGAACCCTTTGCTTGCCCAGACGGAGGAGGACAGGAAGAACCTGGCTCGCATGCAGGACCTGGTGGACAAGCTGCAGAGTAAAGTCAAGAGCTACAAGCGCCAGTTTGAGGAGGCGGTAAGCACACTGGGAGTAGGCATCTGGGTCTGCTCAAGATGCCAATGGTGAGCTGCTTTCCACTGCAGGCCTTGCAGCCAGGGAGGCATTGGTAGCAGGCTGCACTATAGGGGGGCAGCCATGTCCGCTCAACTCAGGGACGTCTATGGTTAGAGCATGGATCACTGACAGCTTTAGAAGGGACCAGTGTGAACTGTTTTTCTGTTCAGGCCTGGGGATGGCCTGATGGGTGAGTGACACACAGGCACTTCTAAAAGGACAGTCTCCACTTTGGGTCCGAGTAAAAGGCAGGCTGGTGACAGAAAGAGTAGAGGGAGGACCAGGAGAAGCCAGCTTCTTTCTGGTCTGGGAGCATGGTAGCCATTTGTTACCAATGGGAACCAAGGCCCTGCCTATGCCTCTAGGAGCAGCAGGCCAACACCAATCTGGCTAAGTATCGCAAGGCCCAGCATGAGTTGGATGATGCTGAGGAACGAGCAGACATGGCAGAGACCCAGGCTAACAAGCTGCGGGCAAGGACCAGGGATGCCCTCGGCCCCAAGGTGAGGAGGCCTCTGTGTTGGGTGGTACTGAAGCTGGGCAAACACAGATAGCTCAGTCTCTTTTTCATCTCTCAGCACAAGGAGTGACATCCCAGGCTCTGAAGAGGACTATCCACTGTGGTCCTGTTGTCCCTTCCCATCTTTGGCCACTCCACCCTCCCTGGACACCTGAATAAATGCCATGTCTGTATAACAACCTCTGTCCTTATTTTTCGGGGTCAGGGGAGCTGGGAAGAGAATCTCATGGACAAAGTCACGTCCACATCAGTCTTTAAAATAAAGTTCTTTAATAGTCTCCATTTAATGCTTTATTCGCTGTTAATAAACTGGCAACACAGGAGGAGCCAAGGATAAGCTCTCAGTCAGGCTCCTGTGTCTGGGCTCAGGCAGGCACAGGCACTCCATACCCCAAGGGATGGAGAGAAAAGGCCCCCCACTTCTGGGGAGCCTTCAGGATGAACACAGTGGCCAATGAGCAAAGAACCAGAGGAGCTAAAGGAAGACAAGGGAGGTAAGGAAGGAGGAGAGCTGGGCAGATCTGGGGGAAGGCAGCATTCTCCGATACCCACCCCTGTCCAGGGCTCAGGAGCTTCTGCCTGGGCCCTGAGGCCAGAGAGGCTTGGCTCACAGGGTCTGAACTTTCCTCTCCACCATGGGACTGATGGGAGGAGTTCAGACAGAGATAGTTTCCTACGTCCCCTTTCTCTGGCAGGCCAGGGCTCCAGGACTGTGAGGGAAGGGTGGGCATGGTGCCATTGTCCTTACCCTGGGGACAGTGAGGAAACAAGCTCCCCAGTGGCCCAGGCCCTCAAACCCAGGAGACAAGAGCTTCTAATGTTCCTTTCACTGAGCCTATACCTGAAGACCTGGGGTAGACAGAGCAGTGGGGAGGCAAGAGAGGGACAGGGACAGGCAGAGTGTGTGGCATGTACACTCATGCTCACCCACACTTGCCCTGGCCCAGCAGCTTCCCGAAGCCTGGTTCAAGGTCACTCCTCAGTGAAGTCTCTGTCTATGTCCATGTAGGGCTCCTCAATGTAGCTGACCAGGGCAGATGGCGACTGGCGGTCTGGGTTTAACAAGATGGACACTGTCTCCTTCCAGTACGAGAAGCTGATGCAGGAGCTCTGGGTGAAGAGAGAGGAGTTAGGGAGTGCACGGAGGACTTGGGCCAGTCTGGTGCCATACAGGAGGGAATGGGCAGCCTGTCCATAGAGGGGCAACCTGAACGCCCCTCTGAGTGGTCTTGGGCTCACATGCTACTGTCCTCCCACTGTCACTCAGGGCGGGGGCACTCACATTCTCCAGGCAGGTGCTGTCCTTGTCCTTGTGCAGGTAATGCTGCTGCCAAAAGCGCAGCAGGTTGTGGAAGTTGTTGAGCAGGAAGCCAGGGTATTTCTTGCTGTGCTCCATTCGCTGTAGCAGCCGCAGGTATAGGGGCAGCCGCTCTTTCCGTCGGGCCAGCATCAGGATCACCAGGCTGGTGTTGAGGCAGCTGACATTCTCCTGCAAGGCCAAAGGCAGCTGAACTGTGTGCATGACAGTTGCCAGTGAGCCTGGACAGTCACTGGGCAGGGATGAGGGTAGCTGAGGCCTACACACGGGTCCGGCACAATTTATGGGCACCTTCCTGTCCTATGACCAACTACCACCCTCCACACTGATATCAGCATCGTCCTCGTCTATATCTTGGTTTAGGTATGACTTCTTCCAGAAGCCTCCATGCTCTGCCGGGGTTGGGTGCACAGGCTAGGTGCACTTATTTTACTTTAGAATTGTAACGCTGCACTAGGATGTGAGTTTCAGAAGCAGAGTTTCAGTCCACCTTGCTCACCAAGCATTCCGAGCTCCGGGCCTGGCCTCCGAACATGTCTGGCAGGTGGCAACAGAAGAACCATGACTCAGAGGCCCGAGTATGACTCTCGTCTCAGAAAAGCAGGTACTGCCAGTTAGTGAAGGAGATGGGGCAAACTCAGGTCCGATTCCACAGCCAGTGTAGCCAGAAGGTAGGGGGTAGGGTACACGGGGAAGAACACTGACTTGGAGTCAGAAGAATGCAGTGTCAATCTCATCTGTGCCCCAACTGACTCTGTGACCCCAGGAGACTTGATATCTGATCTTAGTTCTCCTATAAACTGGGGCACTGGGCAACACCCTAAGAAGAACTACATTTCTGGAGGGGGGCACAGACCAATGAGATGATCTCCAATCTACTGTCCCTGACTGCTCATTGGCTGGGACGTCTTACCTGCGTTAGTGTCTGTACATGGATGATATTGATGAGACGGAAAAGGAAGGACATCTGTGTGGGCACCTGGGATATGTAGGCAAGCAGGCGGCACTCGGACAGGACCTCAGCCACTATGGAGGGAAGCAGAGGTGTAGTAGCAGGTGCATCCAATGGCAGGTCACTCCTGACTCCATAGCTGGTGGCCTCTCACCACTACTCCAGCTCAGCCTCCACCTACTCCTGCACTCACACGCACACACCCACACACAGACACACTGAGAGACACATCCTGTGAAATCAGATGTGTTTCTGCCTAAGGTGCCTTCTGATTGGTTTAATAAAGAGCTAAATGGCCAATAGCTAGGCAGGAGAGAATAGGTGAGACTTCTGGGCAGAGAGAGAAACTGGGAGGAGGAGTCTAGGCATGTGATTTTTGCTAGCAGACTCTGAGCAAGTCAGATGTGCCATACTAAGAAGACATAACTGAGTCACATGGCAGAATGTGGATGAAAAAATATGGGTTAATTAAGTTGTAAAGAGCTAGTCGGGGAAAAAAAAATCTAAGCTAAGGCCAAGCTTTCATAATTAATAATAAGGGTGGTCGAAAGGTAGTCTGACAAGAAAGCTTGCTGCTACATTTGGTGCTCAACATGTGGCATGTAAATTCATATAGGGTCTGAGTGAGCTGGAAAAAAAAAATCTTCGAAGTAGGCTGGGTGGTTGAAGTCTACAGAGGCCCTGCTACCGAGCACTTGACTGAGGTTTATGAGTGACAGATGGGAATGCTCTGGTGGCAGGAGACTAGGTGAATGCACCTGCTGTGGAATAACCTTTTTCTATACTATGAATATGTCCTATTTTCATTGGTTAATAAAAAGTTTGACAGGCCGGAAGCTGGGCAGGAAGTATAGGCAGGACAGCCAGACACAGAGAACTCTGGTAAGAAAGAGGGCAGAGTCAGAGGAGATGGCAGCCAGTCAGCCAGCTGTAGATCAAGCAGGATGTGTAAAGAATGAGGTAAAAAGTCATGAGCCACTTTGCAAAGCATAAATAGAAATGGGTTAATTTAAATGTAAGAGTTAGCTAGTAACAAGCCTGAGCTATCAGTCAAGCATTTATAAATCATAATCAGACTCTCAGTCAGTTATTTGGGATCAGTCAGTCGGGACAGGAAACATTTGTTTACATATGGCACCCAACATGGGGCAAGAATTTACATATAAAACCTGAAAAATCTGTAAAGAGGATTCTTAACACACAAAAATGGTGTCAAACTTGGCTTCTTGGTAACCACTTTTTCTTGGGTAGGCTCTGTTCGCCTCCTTTAAGAGATGCTTCCTGACTCAGTGCTAACAGCAAAAACCATGTGGCTCTTTTAAGAAGCCTGGCTACCAAACACTTAAATGGGGTTTATGAGTAGTGGGTGGCACATTACTTGATGGCAGCATGGACTCAGAAATGTCTCAGAGTTGGCGTGGTAAATATGGCTCCAGCCGGTACCTCTATCATGAAGCGAGGCACTCATGGAACAAAGGAATAGGGCAGAACCAGTGGTCAAAGCCACCACTTTGGTCCTAGTCATACCACTTAGCAGTTGAAAGACTCATGTGGTCAGAAAAAGATAGTAATATGGAGTGGTGGTGGTGGTGGATGCCTTTAATCCCAGCACTTGGAAGGCAGAGTCAGGCAGATCTCTGTGAGTTTGAGGCCAGTCTGGTCTACAAAGTGAGTGCCAGGACAGCCAGGGTTACACAGAGAAACCCTGTCTCACAAAAACATAAAGAGATATTCAGTAAAGACAGATTCAGACAAACAAAACAAAACAAAACCCCTCTAAACAGTTTACATGTGTTAAAAAATATATGTAGGATTGGGAAAGAAAAGAAAAAGGATAGAAAAGGTCCTTAAAAAAGGAGTAGATTAGCCGGGCGGTGGTGGCGCACACCTTTAATCCCAGCACTCGGGAGGCAGAGACAGGTGGATCTTTGTGAGTTTGAGGCCAGCCTGGTCTACAAGAGCTAGTTCCAGGACAGGCTCCAAAAGCTACAGAGAAACCCTGTCTTGAAAAAAAAAAAAGAAGTAGATTAATACAATTATAATAAGCCACATAAAGATGGAAAATACAGAGAATCTGGATTATGTATATTATTGTGTTGTTTTTAAAATTTTTGGCTGCTAAAAGACCTTGGATTATGGAAGCTGCTATATCAAACCAACCTATACATTTTAAAATCATCTTGACTTAATGTATAATTAAGAAATACAGATTAATAGTCATCTATAATAGTCAAATTTATAGTCATGTATGTTTTTAAGGTCATATCATATACATTTAGATAGAAGGTCTTCAAAAACTTCAAAGATCTATAGAATATGGCATTTAAGATGTTTTAATAATACAAGATTTTTTTTTTTAATGAAAATGAGGTTGTCTTTTCCTGGCAGCACCAATCTACTTCAGAGAGATTGGGCAGTGAAAAAACTCCATATGGAGTTTGCTTTCTTTATGGTAAAAGCTAGGTATGTGGGCAAAGAAACTGGCTTTGCCTCAATTGCTGACAGTAACTGTCCAAACTGGACCAGCAGGACATAAGAATGGCAAATGATGAACTTTGCCAAGACAAGGTAGGACAGTCCTTCAAAATCCCTGCTTCAAAATTCACAGCAAAGTCTGTCAGATAGTCTAGGCCTGTAGATCAGAGTTGAATGCCCCAATGTTACAGAGAAACTTTGGATGACTGCCCAGGCAACCTGATATCCTTGTCATTAAGTAACATTTCACCCTTCTGGGGTCTTTGATGGAGTTGAAGACTCAATAGTTATAGATTTCCTTAGTTATAATGGAAAGTAAATTAGATTTTAAAAAACTTTAGACTCATCAAGATAGATAATTAAGTTTTCTCTAATTTTGCCAAATGCAAATGGATTAAATAATAATACTGTAATTCTTAGTGACTGCTTTTGTTGTATGTAGTTTTACTATATTAAGGTTAAAACTTTCCTTTTTAATTAGACAAAAAGGGGGAAATGCTATGGAACAATCCTTTTCTATACTATCAATATGTATTAATAATAAAAAGTTGACAGGTTGGTAACTGAGCAGGAAGTATAGGCAGAACACCCAGACATAGAGGACTCTGGGAAGAAGGAGGGAGGAGTCAGAGGAGATGTCAGCAGCCAGCTGTTGAACAAACATGATGTATAAAATATGAGATAACAAGCTATGAGCCATGTGGCAAAATAGAAATAGAAATTTGGGTTAATTTAAATATAAGAGTTAACTAGTAAGAAGCTTGAGCTATTATTGGTCTAGCATTTACAACTCACATTCAGCCTCTGAGATGGTTATTTGGGACTAGTAGGTCAGGAAAGGAACTACCAGAGATGGGGCAGAAAGACTGGCCCCAGGCTGGGGCCCCACAGGTATGAGGCTCTCAGTGACCTGAGGCCATGTGCTAAATGGAGCCATGCAGGAGGGCCTAGCCACAGCTTAGCAGTTTAAAGTTTGGCTAAAGCAGTCAGAGAAGGCTGCAGAAGTGCAAAAAGTCAGGTCCAGACTGAGAACATACCTAAACAGATACAGTATGCTTAAAATTGTGCTTAGATGCTGAAGAAAGAAAAGAAAATGGGTACAGACAGACTTACAGTATTACAGATGCTTTTACCTGCTCAAATACAGAACAAAAAAAAAAAATCTTTAGCTGACTTGTACACAGTGCGTACTCCATAATTGTGTCAATACATGTATCACCTTTAAAAGCTTGTGTTTTCAGGAAAAAAAAAAAAGAGCAGACACCAAGGAAAACAAGTATCCCAGGTGATCCAGTCTCTCAGAGTACCTCTGCTGCAGTTTCCTCAAAATTCTGCAACCAGAACAGCTTCAAAGCTGCTAGCTGAGATGGTCCAGCCTCACACATCGCTCCAGTCAGGACTTCAGATGGGCTCTACACTGCCTCACCACACAGAGACTAAACAGAAAAATAATACATCTAGCTCTTCCAGGATTTGACCATTGTTGCAATTTTCTCAGGGTCCCCTAGAGATGCCATCACCCCCACACGACAGGAAGCAGTCTAGAGAATATGACACCCACATTTCCAAGGGGTGGTGTGGATGGTTTTTGATCATTCAATGGATTTTAGATGTTTATCATGGTGGTGGTGGGGTTACAAGCTGTTGTTGGTCATGGTCAGGGAGAAAGCTGAGCAAAGGAGATTAGATTCAGGGATCTCATTCTGAAAAAGATAAAGGGGGATATAGAAAGGATAGGAATCTATTTTAAAAAGCAACTATTAATCTCAAATATTTACAATGGTATGGATTTTGTGTATTAATACAAATTTAAGTTTATTTTGTTATACTGTATATATGTTTCTATCTTATTTAAGGTATCATTCCTATGTAACTGTAAAAACGTAATCTATAAGAAACACAGGTTAGTAGTAAGTCATCTATAATCATCACACTTGTAGTCATGTTAGGTATATTTTCAAGGTTAAACAGAGATATATTTTAGATAGATGATCTTCAAACACTTCAGAGACCTACAGAATACAGCATTTAAGATATTTTAATAACTTAAGGATTCTCATGAGAGTAAGACACATCTGCTCATGGCAGCACCAATTTACTTCAAAAAAGGATGATTGGCATTGAAGAACCTTCATATGGAGTTTGCTTTTATTGTGCATAGGTAGTCACTGGGCAAGAAACTGCCTGCCCTTGCCTCAACTGCTAACAGTACGTTGTCCAAACTGGACAAGCAGGACACAAAAGGCGACTGCCAAACTTTGAAGACAAGGTAGGACAGTCCTTCAAAATTCCTGCCCCACAGAAGTCTGTCAGATATTATAGGCCTATAGGCTGAAGATGAATTTCCCAATGTTGCAGAGAAACGTTGAGCGACTGTCTGGGCAGCCAGCTGTCTCTACTGTTTCTACAGTTTTGGAAGTTGCTTGTTCTGCACATTCTCAGATGGTAATATATACTTCTTGGGTCTTTGATGGGGTTGAAGCCTTGATAGTTATAGTTACAATTGTCCTTGTTAGCAAATTCAGAAAATGACACTCACAAAAGAAATGTAAGGTTGAGAGACAGAGAAGCTTGAGCTATTTATCTAAGATGTTTGAAGGTCTAAAAAATATTTTCAGGATGGTAATTTAAGTTATTATAGAAAGAGGAACTTGTCTCTTGAGGAAGAGACCTGGTCAGTCATCCTCACCAACTTAGACCATGAAACTCAATATGGACAAGTTCAACAGAGCCGCCATATATGCTTCAGCATTGTCGGGGCATAAATTTCATTTGTTTTTCATTCAATACATGTTATGACAGAAAATGGTTTAGGTATAAAACTTTGGACTACCTAAGATAGGACAGATAATACAGTAACACAGTACTTTCTCTGAATTTGCCAAATATAGATGGACTGGACATTGTGAATATGATTCTCATCTGATAACTCTTCTTACTGTATACAGTTTTACTATGTTAGAGTTAAAACCTTTCCTTTTGAAGAACTGCGGAGAGCCTGGGGTTGTGGGAGGGTGGAGAGGGAGGAAGGGTGGTTATTGGGGAAGGGAATAAGATATCTACATTAACAGGAGTCTTTTTAAGATTTGCAAGGGACTTGTCTCT
>JAQHUG010000345.1:1204709-1226783 GCA_028555095.1 Dicrostonyx torquatus | reverse complement strand
CTACAAACCACAATCCCAGAGAACTTAGACAACAATGCGGACACTAAGAGAGACTTACATAGATATAATCTACATGGAAAGTAGAAAGTATAAAAAGACAAGATCTCCTGAGTAAATTGGGAGCATGGGAACCTTGAGGCAGGGTTGAAGGGGGGAAGGGAGAGGCAGGGAGTGGAGCAGAGAAAAATGTAGAGCTCAATAAATATCATGGGGAAAAAAACCCAACAACATCACAAATTAAGTGCCCATTATAGTCTGATAAATAATTCTAGTTCCTTTTTTATACTCCATGAAACAATGTTTGATTTATTTTAAAAATTAGAATTACTTTTGGTTGTGAACCTAGCCTTCAACGGCTGAACCAAATGGATAAAGAAAATGTGCTACATTTGTACACCAGAGTATTACTCAGCTGTTAAAAACAATGTCAGATTGATGGAACTAGAAAAGTTTCTGAGTGAGGTAAACAAGATCCAGAAAAAACAAATATGGTATGGACTCACTCATAAGTGGATATTAGTCACTAAGTAAAGGATAATCATGCTACGATCCACAGACCCAGAGAAACTAACTAACAAGAAGGGTTCAAATGGCGGGGGGTAGGGGGAATGCTGGAATCTCAGGGTGAAGGGGAAATAGAATAAACACTGATGGTGGGGAAGTGTGGATGGGATGGGAACAGGAAGGATCAGGTGCAGGGGAGATGGAGGGAGAGAGTACTGCGAGAGACAACTGGATTGCGGGGCATCTCTTCGGAAAGAGCTATAAACCTACTGCAACAGAAACCCTCAGGACCTGTAAGACCTAGCTTAGACTCCTGTAAACAGGAGCTATGGAGCTTGAATTGGCCAACTCCTGTAACCAGGCAAGACTTCCAGTAGAGAGACTGGGACACAATCAACCCAGTCACAAAATCTTCACCCGACAATTTGTCCTGTCTACAAGATGTGCTGGGGTGGCACAGAAATTGTGGGAATGGCCAACCAATAAATGCTTCAGCTTGAGACACATACCATGGGAGGGAGCTCACCCTCACACTTGCTGGAGGGCCAGAGACCTAGGATAGAACCAAACACAACTGGCAAAAAAAAAAAAAAAAAAGTCAATGAAATGATTCCTAATAATATTCTGCTGACTCACAGACTGGTGCCCAGCTCAGTGGTCATCAGAGAGCTGACGGAAACTGCTGCAGAGACCCACAGCAAACATCAGATAGAGCTCGGGAATCCTGAGGGGGGGGTGGAGGATTGCAGGAGGCAGGGGCGTCAAGGACAACACAAGAAAACCACAGAATTTACTCACCTGGGCTCATAGACACTGAAGAGTCAACCACGGAGCCTGCATGGACTGACCTAGGCCCTCTGAACTTATGTGACAGTTGTGTAGCTTGGTAGTCTTGTGAGACTCCTAACAGTGGGAAGAGGGGCTATCTCTGATTCTGCTGCTTGCTGTTGGGACCCTTTTCTCCTACTGGGTGTCTCGTCCAGTCTTAATAGGAGACGAGGTGCCTAGTCTCACTGCAACTTGATGTGTTATGGATGGCTGACATCCATGGGAAGCCTGCCCTTTTCTGAAGAGAAATGGAGGAGGAGTAGATGGGGAGGGAAGGGAAACTGCGGTTGGGATGTAAAAACAAGAAATAAATACAAAAACTGAAAAGAATGAAAAACCAATTAAAAGTCAACTGAGTTCTGGAGGTGAAGCTTAGTGGCAGAATGCTTGCCTACCATGAAGCCCTGGGTTCAATCTTCAATACCAGAATACACACGCACGCACACACCACCATGGTGTGGGACCATGGTCTGACCATGTCAATTATGTTTTAAATAAACGCTGACTGACCAGTAGCCAGGCAGGAAGCATAGACGGGACAACCAGAAAGGAAGTAGAGGCATGAGAACAGGAGAATTCTGGGAAGGAGGAAGCCGATTCCTTTGCAGTTCAGGCCCAGACACAGAAGAAGCAAGATATGACTCCCTTGCTGAAAAAGGTCCTGAGCCATGTGGCTAACATATACTAGAATAATGGGCTAATATAAGTTATAAGAGTTAATAAGAAGCCTGAGCTAATGGGCCAATCAGTGAATAGTAAATGCAGACCTCTGTGTGATTTCTTTGGGATGTAACTACTGTGGGAACTGGGCAGGACAGAAACCTCAGACAACACCACCAAAAGTGAGGTTCCTCAAAATTTTAAACAGAAACTTGCACCGGGTGGTGGTGGAGCACGCCTTTAATCCCAGCACTTGGGAAGCAGAGGCAGGTGGATTTCTGTGAGTTGGAAACCAACCTGGTCTACAAGAGCTAGTTCCAGGACAGGCTCCAAAGCCACAGAGAAACCCTGTCTCGAAACCCCCCCCCAAAAAAAAAACCCAGAAACTTGCATACAGCTGGCCCAGCAATTCCATTCCTAGGCATGCACCCAAAGAATTGAGAGTGAGTGGTCAAATACACGCGTGCTCACAGCAGCACCACTGACAACAGTCTAAAGAGAAAAACAACCCAGATGTCCCTGATACATGGATATGTTGTGGTATATACATATCATGACCGTTACCCAGTCATATAAAGGAATGAAATAATGACATGCCACAATGTCAGTAACCTCAGAAAACATGCCAAGTGAAAAGAAACCATGTACGAAAGGTCACATAGTAAATGATCCTGTTGGGATTTATATCCAAGATACAGCCACTGTGACAGTAAACAGGTTAGAGGCTGGCAGGCATCTACAGGAAGGGGAACAAGAAAGAACTGCTTATTCGTACAGCATTTCATCCTGGAGAGGTGAAAATGTCATCAAAGGCCAAGCTGTGCAAGTTATAAATATATTAAATGTCAGTGAATTGTTCACTCAAAAGTGGTTAATTTTGTTATATGAGTGTGAGGCTAGTTTTAATGTCAACTTGTCACAGATTAGAATCACCTGAGGGATTCTCCTCTGAGCAATTGTCCTGATGGTCTTAAGTGCTATGGGAAGAGCAACCCCAAGTGTGACACTTTCTAGCAGCAGTCTGGATTTAAGAGCATGATGGAAGAAAGATCACTGCTTCCCTCTCAGCAGCTAGTTAATTTATCCTGTTGCTGCCACCCACAATTCCTCCACAGATGTCAGAACCAGGCTTCTTTCACTGACACAGGGCCAGAGGCACTCCAAGAGCCCACCAGGTTTTTGGCACCAGACTGGGACTGAGAGGCACGAGTCTCTCAGACTAAACTTCTCCAGTGTGAGGCTGACACTGTGGGACTACTCTGATTGCTGAGGCACTGGGTTCAAGGCCTCAGGCTCTCAGCCTCTAGCTACAAGACAGCTGCTGCTGCTATTTCAACATAAGCTAATTTGAAATACATATATTTCTATACATTGTTTCTCTAGGGAATCCTGACTAACACAATGACCTTTATCTTAATGCAGAATAATTGCAGTGAGGACAAAAACCAAAACACCTCTCCCCACCTTTTTTAGTTTTAATTTTTCTAACTTATCAGCTTGGCTAAATGTCAAGCAATCCAAAAATGGCCTGCACTGGGGAAGGTGCAGGGACAACAAGTGACAAGACTAGCAATTATCTTGCAGGGTTAATCCACCAAAATATAAAATTCAAATACCTAGCCCACTGTATTTAAGGGAGTTATCTGTAGAAACAAAGACCTAAAATAAATCAAATTTGTATCAACAGGATATCAGAATAATAAATCATGGCATGCATATATGGACTATTACCTATCTGTAAATGGAACTGTCTGGTTTTTATGTATAGGAATGGAATAACTTGCAGAGTAAAGTTAATTCAAAACAGACACACAGAATAGAATAGTGACTCTTATTTTCCATTTCCACAAACTAAAGGGTTTCTTTCTTTCCCTTCTTGTCCTCTGGTCCCACAACGAGGAATGTGCTTGTTATCTCTGGAATACAGTGCTCTAAATCAAACAGCCTAAGAAGCATACAGTAAGAAGTGGTTGCTACCAATCACTTCCTAGCAGGTAAGCACTTGGCAGTTCTTTGGATCCTTCTGTTTCTTCATGCATACTGCAGTAAACAAACAACCGTGCATCTTAGTCCCCATCCCCAGCTTACATTAAAGTACCCACCCTTTTTATCCTCTTACTCCCCACCTACCTCAACTGCTAGGGACTGAACCCAGGGCCTGTGCTAAGCAGGCACCGTCTACCACTGCTTCCCTTTTCATAATGAATGTATTTTGTAGAGTACCCTGTACCAGTCTTTATGTGTATCGTCACTCTTTTAAAGCTATGCCATTCTTCATGATACAAACATTCTGTGATGTAAGTGGCCTCTCACCGATGACCATGTGGGCTATCCTGCTCTTCTGTTACCCAGCTGCCATGAAAAACATGGTATATACCATGTCTATAACAGGGGTTAAAACATTTGTAATTCTAATTAGACAGTGGTTTTTTTTTTTTTGAACTTCTAGAACCATTAAGAAACCTGATTAAAGCTACTGAAATATAAACCAAAAACCACACATATAAAATGTACATCCTCTAAACGGGCCCCAGAAGCCCTAATACATTGATTGCATATAGGTATTAAGAGCCAGGTGATTTAAAAAGGGTCTCAAATACAATCTAGAATTATTGAGAACGCTTTACCTTGGTTAATTTCAGCTGCAGAAGGCCCCAAGCTCAAGCTCTTCTTCTGCTGAGCATTTTTGGCAAGAAGTGTGTGTTTGTCGTCATTCCCTGTGTCCATCTCTGAAATGGTGACAGCCAGAATCCGGCAGAAGTTAGCAAGCTGCTGCTGATCGAAATTGGATACTAAGGAACTCAGATTAGGAACTTCATCTAGCCGAATCATTTCCTATAGAAGACACAAATAAACAACCCCCATGCTCAATTCCTCACGAAGCTGTATGTGTCCTCCTTGCATTCCTCCTCAGGGCTCAGCAGTGAGACCACCTGGGTTCAAATCCCAGCTCTGCATACCTCAGCTGTGCAACCTCAGTTAACTTCTGCAATCTCTCCACTTGCCATTATTTTGAACTTGTGTTTACATTCCCAGGTAGTTATTAACAGAATGGGACTCACCTATCTCAGTCAGTGTGGAGGTTACATTTTTCCCTGCAAGCACAACTGTTTACAATGGCTACCTTTGTTCTGGCAGCACATTTTGTTCCCTCTAAAAAACCTACCATTCAAGTTTTATAAACACAATTCACTATTCTCCCTATAGATTTTTTTTTTTTGAGATAGGTTCTATGCAGCCCAGGCTAGCCTTAAACTGTGCGGCTGAGGATGAACTTGAGTTTCTCATTCTTCTGTTTCCACCTCTTGAGTGCTGGAATTATATGTGTGCACCCCTATGCACAGCTGATGTAGTGCTGGGATCAAACCCAGGGCTTTGTACATGCTTAGGCAAGCATCCGATAGTTGAATTATAGTCCCTATTCCTAGATTAGTTTTTTGTTCTTGTTTTTTTTTTGTTTTGTTTTGTTTTGTTTTTGGGACAGGGCTTCTCTGTGTAGCCCTGGCTAGCTCTGTAGACCAGGCTGGCCTTGAACACCTGCCTCTGCCTCCCAAGTGCTGGGATTAAAGGCATGCGCCACTACTGGTGCCTGGACTAATTTTTAAAAAAGAAATAAAACTTTTCAAACATAGCTAAAGACATCTGCAAAGTCCTACAGTTACAATCCCCTTTCTCTTTCCATAGGTAACCATTATTCTGAACTTGTGTTTACTGTTCCCAGGTAATTTTCAGTCCTCATAAATACTTCCATTAATCCCCACGACACTGCTGGGCACATGACGTGAATATACCACACTGAAATTTATATAGAACTTCCAACAAGCGGCTCTAGTCCAGTTCTTTTTCACTGCTTTACGAGTGGTATTTTGCTCTCCTCTCTGCACACCTAGGGGAACGCTAACTCCTCACTAAACTGACTGCTGCAGTGAGCATCAGTACAGTGGTCCCTGTGGGCATGTGCATAGTACAGAACTTACCTTCTTCACTTTATCAGACACACTTCCAAAGTTTTAGAATTAATGTTCACTGTAACTTTTAACAGATGTATAAAGGAATTTCCCTTCTTTTGTAGCTGTATGATTTCAGTCTCACCACAAGTTTATACATGGAGAACTAGGCTCTCAGGGAAGTGCTACTGGAAGGTGGTGAAACCTTGAAGAGATCCTTAGGGAATTAGGAGCATCCTGCTAGAAGGTGGTTCATCTGGGACTCCTTGGTAACTCATGGGAGAAAAGTATAAAAAGTCCGAGTTTCATCCCACCCAGTCTGTCTCTGTGGTGCTCTCAAACTCCATGTTGCTATCTGCCATGAGCAATCACTCGAGCTGTGCTGTATGACCCTGTCTACACAGGGCACCTGTTCTCTCATCCCACCCATCTACTTCTACTAGAATGGCTATTTTTCTATCACTGCACAGAAGCTTTTAATGATTTCTCTCACATCTACTTCCCAAGCAAGCCAACACTAGACCTTGACTTTTCTTTAGAGTCTAGATGCATGGCACTGGGTGGCAAGGAGCTCAGGAACTGCACTAAACAGGCAAATGATTCCTGGACGTGGTGATGAAGGACAGCGGCTTGTTAAGAAAGAAGCACTTGGGAACAGGGGCCAGTCCCCTCCCCAGTCAGTATACACCTATGCTGGCTACTACTGTTATCATGAGACACTCTCTCCGCTCCTCCGATACCCAGCTCATCTAACTCAGTGGATGACTCTTTAGATGACTCTCAGCTCCTCCATCCTTCTAGCCCTGGCCAACTCAGGTGTGAGTCCAAACTAGGTCCGACCACCCCACACCCACTTTTTACTGTTGTTGGTTATAAGATGGAGTATCCCACTATCACTTAGGTCAGTTTAAAACTCATGCTATAGCCTAGGCTGGACTTAGACTTCTAGTAATCCCCCTGACTCAGCCTCCCTAGAATAAAGGTTACATTACACTCAATTTCACTAATTTTTTAAATTTAACATTTGATACATGTTATAAAACATACTGTTCTTTTTCTCTATTTGAGCTTCCTTATCATATGTCTGCCTCTGTAAGGTGACCACTTCTATGAATTACTTCGTCATTAAAAAGTTTTATGTTTGAATTTTATGAAAATGATATGCAGCTTCCAGTGCACTGTAGCTGGCTTTATCTCTCAGTCACTCCCCTCTTCAGCTGTGCTCTGACCCACAGCATCAGTCATGTCTAATGCTTTATTGTATTTCAGTGTGTGAAGAGACATGGGTCATAGGCTTGCTTTTAGTCTTCTACTTTGTAACAGGGACACCCTACGTTTTGTTGCTTGATGCCCACAGAAAAGGTAGTAGCTACTAAATAATTCTGACCGACCAGTAAGACATGTGCTTTCCATCACAACACAATAAACATGCATATGGGGGGAAAGAACATCTTCAAACAATACCCTTCCACGACACACTTGGATCTGTTCCATCTAGCTGACAGACCTTCGGGGTTTATTCTAGTGTTCTCATTTCTTTTTCTGCATGTATGTGTACACATATTCACATGTGTGAACATGTATGGATGGTATACATGCTAGCCAGAGGCTGATGTTAGGCATCTTACTAGATCTTGATCTGTCTTGTTTATTGAAATATGGAGCTTGCCTTGTTTAGCTAGCCAGCTTTTCCCAGGATCCCTTGTCTGTGCTTTCTAGGAAATAGGATTACACATGGGCCACCTGACCACTTGGTTTTTATGTGGGTGTTGGGGATTCAAACTCCAGTCCTCACACTTTTACTCTAAGCGTTTTATCTACCAAGCCATTCCCTAGCACCTAGCATTTTTGTTTCCTTTAAAATATTTTTGTAATTGTATTTTAATTGTGTGTGTGCATGTGTGTGTATGTAGGTGAGTGTGCATGTGTGAATGAGTGTGTGTACATGTGTATTTGTGTATGTGGTATATGTGTATATATGTATGAGTGAGTGTATATGTATGCATAGATATATCTATATGGTGTGCTGTAGTCAGATTTTTCTTTGGGCTGCTAGCTCACAGATAATGACATGGAGACTTATTAATTTTAAAAGCTTGACCTTAGTTTAGGCTTCTTTTTAACTAGGTCTTATAACTTAAATCAACTCATTTCTGTTAATCTGTATTCTGTCACGTATGGCTGATCTTCCTTCCTCTATGTCTTCTCGCTTTCCCAACCAAGACTAGATTCCTCTTCCTACTTCCTCTCTGTGCCTGGAAGCCCCATTTTATACCTTCTGCCTAGCTATTGATCATTCAACTCTTTTATTACACCAATCACAGCAATACACCTTCACACAGTGTACAAATGTCCCACAACAGTGTACATGTGTGTGTATTTGTTGTGTGTATATGTACACATGTACATACCCACCAATGTGTGTGTGTGCCAGAGCACAAAAGGAGGGCAGAGGACAAGCTACAGGCACTGGTTCTCTCCTTCTACTATGTGTTTCCCAGGACTGAACTCAGGCTGCCAGGCTTGGTGGCAGTGTCTATACTGTGAGGCCATCTCTCTGGCTGCATGTTTTCATTTTTAAGACTCATTTACCCACAAGTATATTTAGGCACAAGTCACATACAGCCCACCCATAGTAAAACACTGAGGCCTAGCCCTTGGGGCAGTGCTTCTGAGTGCTGTGCACACAGCATGTACAAATTCAAGAACAAAATAAAAAAACAGGTAAGTTCATTCCGCTGAAAGAGTCTCCATCCTATATTCATCAGGATCTGCTCTCTCACCTTACACAGTATAAGAGCTGCATTTCCCACTTATCAATGAAACCAAACATTTACTTATGGCTTATCTGTTTCTCCTTTGTGAAATGTCTGTTTATAACATCGCTCATTAGTTAACTAAGCCATTTGTCTTTTTTGTGCTGATTTGTAGGAATTTTTGATGAATTCTGAATATTAATCCTTTGGGTTTTTTGTTTGTTTATTTTTCAAAACAGATTTCTCTGTGTATCCCTGGGCTGCTCTGGAACTCATTTTGTAGACCAGGATGGCCTTGAACTCACAGAGATCCACCTGCCTCTGCCTCCCGAGTACTGGGATTAAAGGTGTGCACCACCACCACCCAGCTAATTCTTTGTTTGTTGTATGAATTGCAGGTACCTTTTCCCAGTCAGTGGCTCAAGTTTCCACATTAGTTCTGTACATTACATCAAGGCACCTAACAAAGAGTAGTAGAACCGATCACCAATTTGAAAACACAGACAGGCACAAGAAGGCATGAAGCACTAGGTGGACCAAGTTGGGAAGGGGCAATCACTGTCTCCTACTCTGAGACTTCCAGAGGGAATGGAGTTCCTGCACTGGCAGTCATTCTCACACATTGCACTGAGCACATCATTCTTGGGACATAACAAAAGCATTTTATCAAAGAGCACAAAGGGACTGTCTGGGGCCTGTACACACTGAGAATGTGTTCCTACAGACAATGGGGCACTTGTGGTGTTTCTGCCTGGGCAATAACAGGCAAGCTCTGCAGAAAACAGAGGTGAAAGCTGGGTGACAAGTGTGTGGGGTACCCTCTTTTCTGCAACAGCAACCTTACGGAGACTCTACAGCAATGAGAAGAAATCTGCCAGGCAGCAGCAGTGAAGAGCGGAGAGGACGGAGGAAGGAAACTACAGTCCTAACAAGTTAGCAAAAATTCCAGCAGAGTGTACACAGGTGTAGTTTTGGAAGTCTATGAGTTTCCGATGAGAAGACTTTTATGTTTTCATCTTTTAGTCGGTGTTTTTTGAGACAAAGTCTCACTCTCGCCCAAATAACCTCAAACATGGGATAAGAGTTCATCAGTAGAACATGTGCCTAGAATGTGCAAGACCCTAAGCACAACTCCTAGTACCACTTTAATAAAAAAAAAAAAAAAAAAAAAAAAAAAAAAAAAACAGAAAAAAAAAAAAAAAAAAAAACTGGGAATTTGAGGCCAGCCTGGTTGACAAGAGATCTCTGTGAATTTGAGACCACTCCAGTCTACAGAGCGAGTTCCAGGACAGCCAGGGCTACACAGAGAAACCCTGTATCAAAACAACAACAACAACAAAAAATAAACAGCAAAAAAGAAAGGAAAGAAGGAAGAAAGAAAAAGAATGGCAGGGTTTCAGAGCTTATACTGTTATCTCATGTTCAAGACAGTTAACCAACTGTAACTGAAGGCAGATAGAAAAATATAAAGGTAGATTTTAAAAGCAAAGGCCAAATATTACCACTAGAGGGAACAAAACTAGTAAAAAGGTTTCTAACATTCAACCACAGAAAGCTGCTCTGTGAGCAGTCACCAGTGCATATGACAAAAAAAAGCATACTAAAAAGAACTTGTACAACTACAGTTAGTGAGAAGCAATTTTATCTTAGCAAGGAGCACTAAAAATTCACCAAATCAATGTGAAGTTTTGTGTTTCATACTCTGTTTGACTTCACTTTGTTTCACAACCGTAAAGACCCATCGGCATAAGAAATACAACCTATTTTTATATCTGAACCTATCTAAGAACAAATGCTTTACCACTGGGGTGGGAAAGAGCTTCTTTTAAAGGAGCCCTGAATAGTCAGTCATTAGCCAGGCTCTACAATCCAGTACCTGAGACTCTGTCCCATAGCGGGAGAACACAGCTCACCTTTTTAACACCCAAAATATCTTCAATGAGTGTTGCTGTTTGTAAGAATGTCTTCTTACTTGTCATCAGTGTAAACAGGAAGATCACAAAATCATTCTTCTCTGCCAAACGCTTTGTTACTCCTTCCGTCTGTCACATGAAAAGGGAGAAAAGGCAGAATAGCTTGTGACCACAACACAAAATAAGAAGAGCAAAGCACTACTGCAGATGCAGAAGCAATCCCATTCTGAAAAACTAGCATGAGCCAAGAAATATAGGGAGTCGTGTCTACAGTGGGGAATATGTAAAAAAGAACTCTTGGCCCTCAGACAACACGACAGGGAGCCCACTTTGGAGCTAAGAACGGGGGGTGGGGGGGCGGGTGGGAGAAGCAGAAGGCAATGAACAGCTTCAGCTAGCTCATAAAGTCTAAGCCCCTAATAGCTCCACTTAGCCAACCAGCATCATGTGACAAAAGTCCATGGACTAAGGTGAGCAATGCCACCTAGAGCACAATCAAGCTACACAGTTAGGATGTGTGAGGTAGTGATGCTTCAGAAGAGTGCTGTACAAGGCTTCTGCAGGCCAGGCTCAATCTGAATGAACTTGTGGTCTAAAGTATGACTTTTGAGGGCCAAAATTAAACTCTACTTCTATCTAGGTGACCCTGAGCAAATCACTTCTCATTCTGGATCTCCCTTTCTTCACCTGTGCACGGTGAGCTCCAGAGTCTGGGAGGATCCCAGTGAAAGCGCAGGAAACACTCAGTCACATCTGGGGGCCAAAATGATCTTGGAGAAACAGGCTTAGTTTCCTTTGCTATAGGTTAACTCACTCTTCTGACTGACATTCAAGGGTCCTTCAAACAGGCACACAGTATCTGTCAGGGACAATCTCCCAGAGGCTTATCCAGGTCAGGTCAGGCTGAGTAACAGCTGGCTGTTAAGCATACAGGGTTCCTAATTCTACCCCTTTGTTCTTCCCTTGAAGAATACACTACCCACAAAGGTCCTATCGGTCACAGCCACTTAGAACACAGGAACAAAATGAGTGTCTGCTAGTAGAGAATATATAACTCAAGTATGTTTGGTCTACATTATGAGAAAACCATTAAGAAAATAATGTAGCTACTCTTTTTGCCTTTTGTAGAATAAAGAAGTTTGCCATGAAATGTGGTTTCTAGCCAGGCGGTGGTGGCGCACGCCTTTAATCCCAGCACTCGGGAGGCAGAAGCAGGTGGATCTCTGTGAGTTCGAGACCAGCCTGGTCTACAAGAGCTAGTTCCAGGACAGGCTCCAAAGTTACAGAGAAACCCTGTCTAGAAATAAAAATTAAAAAAAAAAAAAAAGAAAGGAAAAGAAAAGAAAGAAGAAAATGTGGCTTCTACACAAAGCAGCATACAGAAATCTGAAATTATTTGTAGCAAATTTCTGGTAGTTGTTTAATTTGCTTAATGGATCACATGTAATTAACACTCTGTATCTTATCTACGGTTGCCATTTTCTTTAGTCAAGAATATGCTTTGGGGCCAGCAAAGTATCTTGATGGGTAAAGGTACCTGGCACCAAACTCAATCTGAATTTGATCCCTGAACCCACCAGTGGAAGGAGAGAATTACTCCCAATGAACTCTTCTCTAACTTCTATACACACACTCACATAACTCTGTGTGTATGTGTGTGTGTGTGTGTGTGTATATATATGTATATATATACACACATATATATGTATAATATATAATACATATATATATAATTACATATATGCTTTGTTATTCATAAATTATTGTCAAGGATGGGAACAGGCAAGCAAGCCTACCAACTCATCCAGATGATCCCT
The DNA here is from genome assembly GCA_028555095.1 of Dicrostonyx torquatus. Taxonomy (NCBI): domain Eukaryota; kingdom Metazoa; phylum Chordata; class Mammalia; order Rodentia; family Cricetidae; genus Dicrostonyx; species Dicrostonyx torquatus. The sequence continues at coordinate 1,214,358 of JAQHUG010000345.1, read as the reverse complement.
TCCTTCTCTGTGGAATTGTCCCTAACCACTCTAAATGCATGCAATCTTCTTCCTCTGAAGCCTCAAAGCATGTGGTCTACACCTGCCCACATCCTTCACCAAACATGACCTCCATCCACTGACTATCTTCACACCTCTGCTGCCTAGAGCGGACCTAGCTCTTGGGTGATATTTAAAGGCTAGAATTAAAACAAGGGCCAATAAAGGAATAAAAGGACTAGCTGGCAAATAACTTGAGAGTCTGGAATTGAAACTGGTGAGTGGGTACTCCAAGCTAAGAGAACTTCATAATCAGTGAAATAAATGTGTCAATTGAATTTAATCTTCAAAATAAAGAGACTGATAAAAATATACTAAGTCTCTCACTGGCCTAGAACTCAATAAGTAATCTAGGCTGGCCAGTGAGGCCTGGGCACCTACCTGCCTCTGCCCTCTCAGCACTGCGATTCAGGCATCCACTACCACATCTCCTCTGTTCCAAGGCATCAAACTGGGGTCCTTGTGCTCATGTGGGAAGCAATTTACCAGATGAGCCATCTCTGTAACCTTAAATTTTTAAATCTGAACTGTCTTACTAGAATGTCTCTGATTAATATTAGGTCACAATTTAAAAACATTCTTATAGAAAAGTTGACAATTACGGTGTCACTCTCTTCCGTTCTGTCTTTTGTTGCTGTTTTTTTTTTGTAAAAATATTATTAACTTTAGCTGCAAAAATAGTTGAGTGTTCTTAACAATTATTAGCCTTTTGTATTACAGACCTCTGTGCTAACAGCTGTAACAAAATGGCTACTGAGCACCTGAAAAGCAGGCACACTCTAAGTGTGAACCATACTGGATCCTGAAAGCTTGGTATAAAAAAAGTGAAATATCTTAAAACTGATTGGAATGATAATATTCATACTAGATGTGTTAAATAAAATATAGTATCAAAATAATTATTTTTCTTATTTAAAAAATGGCTCTAAGGAACTATACAATGACCGACAGCACTTAACCGTCACAGATACTGGTGTGCACAGGTGTTCCAACAGCTCACTACCTGTGCTGGCCTTAGACTAAGAAGCTGGAACCCCCTACAGTACACACATAACTATGACCTGCACTTTCTATTAGCCCGGTTTCTGTGTAGTATGTGCCTACCCTTCTTTTACCTTTTCTTTTTTTTTGTTTTTTTGTTTTTTCGAGACAGGGTTTCTCTGTAGCTTTGGAGCCTGTCCTGGAACTAGCTCTTGTAGACCAGGTTGGTCTTGAACTCACAAAGATCCGCCTGNGGTTTCTCTGTAGCTTTGGAGCCTGTCCTGGAACTAGCTCTTGTAGACCAGGTTGGTCTTGAACTCACAAAGATCCGCCTGCCTCTGCCTCCCGAGTGCTGGGATTAAAGGCATGCGCCACCACCGCCCGGCTTTTCTTTCTATCTACTTCTCAGTCTGTGGTCTTAGCAGTATTCCCCAAAACCTTCTTTAGAATAAGACAAAAAAAAAAAAAAACAAAAAACAGAGTTAAATGTTCCTTTCACCTCCACGACAGAAGTCTCATTTCCACAGCAGCACTTAGTGTGTGACAAGTAAGTTTACCCTAAGTTCCTAAAGTCGGCACTTCGCCTTTAAAAACCAATATTTACACACTGCTTACAAAGTGCATTCACACCTATGATCTCACACTCTGTAGATCAGGCTCAGGCACAAAAATCAACTTCCAACAGTAAGTGCTCAGCTCCTTTCTTTCTGCCAAATGACTTTCTTTATTCCCCATTCTTCTAGACACAGTGGCCGATCCCACAGATTGTCATAGTCAATAAATATATGGGCAGGACTCTTGTTTTCCAGCAGGAAAATGAAGGAACAGGAAGAATGGACTTAAACTTATTTTAAAGGATATGGACACTGCCAACACTTGTCAGCCTTCAACAAGTAGTGGTCAGTTTCTGCTTGGACTCCTGAGGTGAGGGGGTGCTGGCTAGCTATGGAGTTCGGGGCCTGTCAAGGTAGTTTTAGCTCTAATTAAAGGCTACAAAATTCAGCCTCTCCATTATTTCTACCTGCTGGTCCTGATTCTGAGGCACACAGAAAATAAGGGCAATTCCCTTAAATATCTGAAAGCAGTTCCCACCTCACCAGTAAAGACAGAGTAGGGATACACGGGCACGATACCAGAGGAGATACTCACACAGACACAGGTGTTGTACAGGATGCTCAAGCAGTCCTTCGACATCTCATCACTTACTGAAAGGGAAGGAGTGGAGTTATTTTTCTCTGTAACATTAGCACTCTTCTGCAACATAAGAAGTGCTCTAGCTGGGTGTGTGTTGGGTGCCTGCAGCCTCAGCACTGGGGAGGCAAAGCACTGCGCAGGCGCTTAGACTATGCGGCTTGAAGTGAACACACGAGCGCCTCACCACACCACAGTGCACCAGAAAAAAACTCAAGGTCTATTTTCAAAATCAAAACCACCAGGCAGTGGCGGTGCACACCTTTAATCCCAGCACTGGGGAGGCAGAGGCAGGCAGCTCTCTGTGAGTTCAAGGCCAGTCTGGTCTACAGACTGGTCTACAGAGCAAATTCCAAAGCTTCACAGAGAAACCCTGTCTCAAAAAAACAAAAAACAAAATCAGAACAACTGGAATTCAGAGTGTAGGATTCCTGACCAAATTCTTTCCATTGAAAATTCTGCCAGCAGAAAACAAGGACATCACTTCTACCTCAGACTTGCCAATTGGGTTTAGGTTTCCTTGTTGCTACAGTGGCTTCTAATGTCTGATATACTGTCAGTTCCAATAAAGAAAGAACTCATCATATATTTATGACCAGAACAAGACAGTAGCACAAAAAAGAACTTAATTTTATGAGCCTCAGACCCAGAGTTGGTTGATAAAGCTCAGTATGAGCCACGGTAGAGTGCTTGATCAGGCGTTGCGCTGATTTTTAAAACCAGTTTCCGTTCATTTCCTCATTGCCATAAACTCTAACATCCAGACCTCCCTCAAGATCCCAAAGAGTGGCCCTGTCAGTCAGACTAGCCTGGCCAGACAGATTGGTCGCTCACCTACTCTTGGCTATGTACATATGTGGTGTCCCTCATTGCTACCTCTCAACAAATTTGACACATTTTGCCTTGCTTAGTTATTTAATGAATTTAAAGTAGAATGAATGAGAATAATTTCAGTAGTTCTCAACTTTCCATTTCCAAAGGGAGTAGATTTGTGCACTCATCAAGAGTTTGCTGACTACTCAGCTTAGATGGAGTTGCAAGCAAAAGCAGAAGGGAAGTCCCACTCCTCGTGGGACCCACAAATCTACGGGGAGCAGAAGAAACCAAGAGTGACCAACAAGCCATTAAATCAGGGGACCTCAACCTGTGGGTAACAACCCTGGGGGGTGTCAAATGACCCTTTCACAGGGATTGCATATCAGAGATCCTACATATCAGATATTTACATTACTATTCAACTCCTAACAACAGCAAAATTAGTTATCAAGTAGTAATGAAATAATTTTATGGTTGGGAGTCACCAAATGAGGAACTATATTAAAGGGTTGCAGCATTAGGACCGTTGAGAACCACTGCATTCGAAGATTCTACTTACTATTATAGTACAAAACTGAGATGCTCAAAATGAGTATGAGACCAGGACATGATGACACAAGCCTGCAACCTAGTACTTGGGACAGTGGAGGCAGAAGGGTCAGGAATTTAAGGTCATCCTCAGGCAGCCTGCCTCACTCTTGCCCCACCAAAACAAGAATATGAGTTCTCTAATTACCACTGTATACACAAATGGGGCTGCACACAGTACTACATCCCACTAATGTGGGTGCAAATTTAAAATGTGTATGTATATTAAACACACACACACATGGATGTTAACTGAAGTGATCTCAGGCTTTTAAAGGCAGAGTGAAGTGCACCTTTAAGGTAGAATTTTTAAAAACTAAATACTGATCCCCTAAAAAAAGAGTGCCTGTCACACATGCAAGCTGTACGAATAATACAACAACTAAACCTATCACCCAACTTAGAAAATTATGAATTATGCAAACACTGACTTTTACCATAGATGACTATGGCAATGACTGAACTTCTTTTTCATTTATCTATTTCTAACAAATATATAATTAATGCAGTGCATTGCTTATCCTGGGAGGGACAGAGCAAGTTCTAGAGCTGACTGGAATTAGGTTCTCATGTCTCAAAAAAAGAGAACAACTCCTAACAACAGCCACCATGCTGGCACATTGGGACAAGGACAGGCGCCTAACAACCATACTTACTTTTTAGTTTCTGTCCCCGGAGAGAGATTGTAGGCCTCATAAGAATTTCTATAAGAAGCTGAAAACAATAAATAAATAAATAAATAAAACTCTTCAAAATTAATTCAAAGCACAACTCACGAAACAATTTTTACTATGAACATCTGTGGTCCAAGGAGCTGTCATGAACCCTCTTGTTCTAGGAGGCAGGAAGGGACCCTCAAAGGCCAGAAGAGGGCACTGGATCCTCTGGAACTGGAGGTACAGAAATTGTGATTTGCCATTTGGGTGCTGGGCACAGAATCTGAGTTCTCTGCCAGACTGTAACACTTTTCACCTGAGTCATCTCTCCAGCCCCTAAGGAACATCTCTTATTTTTATAACAAGGGCTTTTATTTTTGAATAAAATTGCTTCCTATTTCAGTATTTTTGTTGTTTTGAGACACAGTCTAGCTGATCAGCCCAGGCTAACCTCCAACTCATGATGCTTCAACCTCAGCCTTCCAAGTAATGGGATTACAAGTATTCACCTCCAGCCCACTTTCTACTTAAATATATTAAAATATTTTAAAATAATCTCTGTGCTAACAAAACAGCTAAGTACACATATTTAAAGAAATTCACCATAAATGGGTATTTTATTTTATTTTGTTGCTTAAATCAAGTTAGGAACAATTCTGGAAAAGAACCAAAAATGTTCTCCTTGCCCTTTCCAGCTACATGCCAATATTGGAGAGCATATCCAAGACACCTCAAGCCAAGTGGGAGAAAAAGGATCCATCAGCATTTTTAAAGTTTCTGTTTCTTCTCATTGTTTTAACGCCAACAGCCAGCCTTTAAGACTAAAGAGCAGCAAAGGGATCTTAAGAAAGCCTCTGCTCATTTGAAACCAGCAACAAATCTTAAGAAACTAAACCCATCCTGGGGACTGCATGCGCTGAGTGACCCCGACATCCAGAAATGAGGGGAGGGGCTTTTTGCACGATACAGTAGCTGACAAAATAAAACCCCCAGCATCTGTGCCAGATTCACTTCTGGAGACTCATAGGACTTGGCTTTCTGCACAACTGCATTAACAGCTAACTGTACTGGTAAGAGGGAGGGCTTGGGACTTAGGCAAACAACAAAAGGTGCTCTGAAGGCAGCCTTCTGCTCTGTGTGAGAGTGGTAGGCTATGCCTACCTACTACCCAACTTCCAGCCCTCATATCGCACACTAAAAAAAGCTTAGTAATTAATTGTGTGGGGGAAGGGCGGGCACAGCAATGCCCTGGCATCTATGGAAGTCAGAGGACAACCATGGTAATCAGTTCTCTTCTTACACTATGTAGATCCTGGGGATCAGTCAATGTTTTTCAAAAGAGATCACAATCCCCTAAGCTGTCGAGATGTAAGATCTCAGATGCACCAAGTATTTTACCAAAATAAGCTCACTGAGTAAGAAGCCTTGAATGCCAAGAATGGCTACACATGACCCTTAGGCAGACTTCATCTGATCTAGACTCGGGATTACCGATGCTCCTGCTAAATCCAGCTTTTAGATGGATTTTGGGGACTCAAACTCAGGTCTTTAGTCTTTAGTGATTTTATTTTAACCACTGAGACATCTCCCTAGCTTCCAACATACATTTCTTTGTTTTTGCTGTTTCAGTGTCTATGGGTATTCTGGCTCTGTGTACATTGCATGCATGCAGTACTCAGCGAGGCCAGAAGAGGCACTAGAATCCTTGGGACCAGGGAGAAGATGAGCAAGGAAGTCAGGACCATGAGGGACTGGCCCACCAACAGAGACAGTGTGCTCGATCTATTGGGAGCTCATCAAATCCAGCTGGACCAAGACTGAATGAGCATATGACCTAACTGGACTCTATGAATGTGACTGCCAGTGGGGACTGACTGAGAAGCCAATGATAATGGCACCGGGACCTAGCTCTTCTGCATGTATTGGCTTTTTGGGAACTTACTCTATATGGATGCACATCTTCTTAGACCGAGATGGAGGGGGGAGGGCCTTGGGCTTCCCATAGGGCAGGGTATCCTGCCCCATCTTAAGGAAGCAGGGGGAGGGCGGTGGGGTAGTGGGGGAGCGGGAGGGCCGGGAACAAGGGGAGTAAATGTAAATTTTTCTTTTAACAATAAAAAAAAAAAAAAGAATCCTTGGGACCAGAGTTATATAAAGATGGTTGTGAGTGACCATGAAGGTTCCAGGAATCGAACTCAGATGGTCTCCAAGAGCAGCCAGTGACCACAACCTCTAAACTACTTCATATATATATCCTCCTATATACACTTCTTAACGAGCAGTTCAGAAGTAGAGGTCTGAGTAAGTAAGGGCTACAAGATCACAAAAACTGATTAAGAGGGAATGCAGAACAACAATAATGAAGGAACAATGGTAGACTGGAGCAGGAATGCTAGTGGCAGAGCTCTTGCCTAGCATATGCAAGGGTGTGGTTCTATCACTTGGGAGAAAGGATGAGAATGTGAAGGCCAGGCATGATAAAGTTGTAACACTTCAATCTTGTGTTTGCAATAAATTCCATTGTAGCCAGGTCTGGTGGCATAAGTATATATAACCATACCTATTTGGGAGGCAGGAGGATGAAATTCCAAGGCCTACTTAGGTTACAAAGTTAGTACAACACCAGTCTAAGCAACTTAATGAAACACTGTCTCAGGGATTTAAGGAAAAAGAAGAAAGAAGAGGAAGAAGAAGAAGCTCCACCTGCCTCTGCTTCCCAAGTGCTGGTAAGTACTGGCACTAAAGGCATGTGCCAGCACCACTGAACTAAAAAATTTTAAAACTATGGAGAAAATATGAAAGAAAAATACATAAATAACTTACATCTTAATGATAAAAAAGAGAAAATGCAATTTGAAAATGGGAATAGGAGATGACAGTCCCTTAAAGAGAAGCAAATGACAAACACATGAAAGACTGTCAACATCACTGGCCAGCAGGAAAATTCAAACCAAGTCATAGTGAAGCGTTTCACTGTCACTGGAACAGGGGTAATAGGAATGACAGGGGATACAAGTGTTAGCAAAAACAACAAAGAAATCAGTGTTTACACGTAGCTGACAGGAGTATGAAACATGCAGCCTCTGTGGAAAACAATCACATCAAGTTCCCATGTGATCCAGCAACCGCACTCCTAGGGATACACCAGGAGAAAGGAAAGCATGTGCCTACACAGAAACTTGTTCGAGAGTCTGAACAAGTTCATAGACCATATTCTTCATTAAAGTCAATCACCTAGCAAAAGGCATAGATACACAAAATGTGCTATCCATACATACAGTGGGATATCATTTGGCTATACAAAAAGTATCTATGCATACTTCAACATGGATGAAGCGTGAAAGCCCTGCGCTATATCAAAGAAGTCAATCTCAAAAGACCCCGTACTACATAATTCCACTTACAAGAAATACCCAGAACAGCAACTAGAGTCAAAAGGGAAATCAATGGTTGCCAGGGGGAGGAGGATGGCGCAGGGGAGTAACAGCTAATACACAGAGTTTCTTTGGGGTGTGATGAAATGTTCTAAAACCGACTGTGATGGTGACTCTGAGTAAGATGAACTGTTCAGACTACAGCTTAGCCAAGAAGTGCAGAAACCATGAACTGTCTACTTTAAATGAGTTAACTGTATGGCACGTGAGCCATATCTCAATAAACCTGGTTTAAAAAAAAAAAACTGCAAAAATTTTTTTTCCCTTTTCTTTTCTTATATCTGCTTAGTAAAGACTTGAAACATACAGAGGAAAGAGTTCCTAGGTGCTAGCATGTTCTCTGTTTGAGCAGCAGGACAAAGAGGGACTTATTTTGTGGTAATTACCAGTGTTCTCTTCTTTATCAAGACTAGGCTTTTTGTTTTGTTTTGTTTTTCAAGACAGGGTTTCTCTGTGGCTTTGGGGCCTTCCCTGGAACTAGTTCTTGTAGATCAGGCTGGCCTTGAAATCACAGAGATCCCTCCACCTCTGTCTCCTGAGTGCTGGGATTAAAGGCCTGCGCCACTACCGCCCGGCTAAGACTTGACTTTTATAACAAAGTTCACAGAAACAAATATTTAAAGAGGCAGACAGATGGCTAAGCAATTAAGAACACTTGATGCTCTTGAGAGGACCCAGGCTGGATCTCAGCACCCTTGTGGCAGCTCATAATCATCTACAACTCTAGTTTTGGGGCTCTTCAACCCTCTTCTGTCCTCCACAGGCAACTGTACACACAGTGCACAGAAACTCAAGCAGGCACACACATTACCACATAATATATACAAATAAAATAAGTAAATCTTTTAAAAATACACAGAAGGGAGAAATGATACAATTACATTATAATTTCAAAAATAAAAAAATAAAGTTTTAAAAATACATACATATATACAGAATATTTGTGATGGTATAGGTAAGAAGATACTCATACTTTGATCCTGGGATTTAAACTAATAACAGTTGATATAAATGCAGATTAATAAATAAAAGATATACACAGTTTGGCTCCAAAAGTCTATAAAAAAAAAAACTTCTGCAATCTTGTTTATAATTAAAAAAGATGTGGAAAAATTAAATGTTCAACTGGGGCCTGAGCAAATAAATCACAGTACAATTTATACAGAAAATACCAACTGGATATTTAAAATATGGTAGATTTAGGTGTACAGAAATGAAACTATGCCCACTTAGTAAGTTACACAGAAAAAGCAGAGTAGAAGAGATTATACCAGATATATGCCCTGCCAGTGCACGTGGGAGAAAATAAGCTACACTGGAGATGGGAGCATTTGCACATGCACGTGCACACACACACACAGAGCATTTCTGGAACACATAAGACAGTAGTGCTCAGAACTCCTGAAGAAGAAGCACTGGGAGACACAGCTTTTCCTTTTAAGAAGGTAGTTATAGTAGCACTTCAAATAACTCTTCCAGATCAAACACCACAGTGAGTTACATAAGAAACACCATTGATCTCAAAGATAAAATCCAGACCAGAGAGAGGGCTCAGCAGGGTAAGACACAGCCGCCAAGTCTGATGACCGAGTTCAATCCACAGAACCCATGGTGGAAGACAGAAGCATGTGCATGCGTGCACGTGTACACACACACACACACACATACACACACACACACACGAAATAAATTTGCTTTTAAAATTAAAAGATTTGAAATATTTCTGATAAAATTTGAAATTCTTGCCTCTCAATTTAAATTCTCAAACAATTAAAGTATTAATAGTATTAAACAGCTACTTACATCAACACCTCCAAACAAGTCAAAAATATATGTATTTGGATACGTAGCTTCTTGAGTAAGTTTCCTATCTTCAGTTACAAATGCCATAGCCTCCACAGAGAGAAGAGGGGAAATCTCCTGGTTCAAACAAACAAAAAAAAA
>JAQHUG010000345.1:1172330-1183357 GCA_028555095.1 Dicrostonyx torquatus | reverse complement strand
GGAACACATTTGGGGAAAAGCACAAGTTTCTATGTTGGGGCGACGGTCCCCGACAACAACTAAATTTATCCATGCATGTAATCCCAGTACTTGTATGTCAAGACTTCTAAGTTAAAAAAAAAAAAAATGAAAACGGGGCCTGGAGAGCTGGCTCAGTAGTAAAGAGAATTGGTGACCTTCCAGAGGACCCAGGTTCAATTGCTGACACTCACTTGGTGGCTCACAACCATCCATAAAGCCAGTTCCAAGGGATCTATCTGATGCCCTCTCCCGGTGTTCTCAGGCACGAGGCATGCACATGATGCATAGATGATATACATACAGGCAAAACACCCATACATATAAAATAATTTCTACAAGAAAATAACAAAAATGTATAAAATATATGAACAGGCAGTTCACAAAAGGGGGTTCCAAATTGACAATAAACTTCTGAAAAGGAGTTTAGTTTCATCAACTCACCATAAACCCACAGCAATTATATCATTAAACATCCAAGGGGGGAAAAGACCCTAAAGTTAAAAAGACTGACACACTATAGGGTCACAAGAGCATGAAACTTGTAGCTTGAATCCTAATTGGTCTTAATAATAAAAACCTAGAGTCAGATATTAGGGGGTGAAAGCTGAGAGATCAGAGAGGTAGTGCAGCCAGCCACTAGGGAGACCTTTTACCTCTACTGATACTCAGACCAAAGGGGCGATCCTGTTGTGGTGGCATTTCATTTGTATTTTAATAAATAAAGCTTGCCTGAAGATCAGAGAGTAAAACAGCCTCACTGGTCAGCCTTACAGACCAGGTAGTGGTAATACATACATTTAGTCCCAGTAGCCACACTAGTTTGCCATAGAAACTGGGCGGTGAAAGCCTTTAATCCCCGTGGTACATGCCTTTAATGCCAGCCCTAGAGAGGATTATAAAACAGGAGGAAACAGCTCTCAAACATAGTCTCATTCTGAGATTCCTGGAGACAGGATCACCACTTTTGGACTGAGGTCAAGGTAAGGGCCAGTGGTTGGCTGCTCTGCTTTTAGGGTCTTCGGGTTGAACCCCAGTATCAGTCTCTGAGTTTTTATTAATTGTGCTTCATCCTGTCTCTATGAATCCTCAGACTGCATGCTAAGACTGAATCCTCAGACTGCATGTGAACTCTTGTCTCCTCCCACCTTATATTCCTTTTTCTGCTCAGCCATATCACTTCATGTCTCCACCTCCCTGACGCTGAGATTAAAGGTGTGAGCCACCATTGCTTGGCTGTGTTTCTCTTTTAGACTGGATCAGTCTAGTGTAGCCCAGGGTGGCCTTGAACTCACAGAGTTCCATCTGCCTCGCCTCTGTTTCTGCCTCCCAAATGCTGGGATAAAGGTATGTGCTACCATTGCTTGGCCTCTATGGCTAATTAGTGGCTTAGTTCTGCACTCTGATTGTGAGGCAAGCTTTATTTGTTAGATTACAATCAAAATACCACTACAGAAACTGATAGACACTGCTGATGAGAATGGAAATTAGTACAAGCACTTGAGAAACTAGTGATGGATATCAATGCCACGTCTGTGCATTTCTTACGCCCCAGCAATTCTCAGCATATATCCTCCAGGTTGTACAAATGCATATCAAAGACATTAAGAAGTGTTCAAATCAGCATTATTTATTCATAACAACCCCAAACTGGAAGGATCCCAAATATTTCTCAAAACTAAAATGACTTAATTGTGGTCCACAGATAGAGTAACAAAGAGGGATGGACTATGCTTCACCATCTTCAAGGACAAGTCTAAAAACAAAAAGTAGCTTAAAAGAATATACTTGCTCAAAGACAATGGAACATTATTATTTAAAACTTAGGAGAAAATAACTTGCAACTCAGAATTATACCCATACAAGAGTATCACAGTAAAAGGTATTTTCAAAAATGTAAACATGAAAAAATTACCTTTTGTGTACTTTCCTAGAAGTCTACAGAATGTGTTCCCAGAAAAGGCAGATACAGATTAAGAAAACAAGGTCTAAAAACACAGGAAAGTCAGTAAAAAACAAGAGTCAATTGCTCTAAATTTGACATAGGTAAGTTCTAAGAATCCAAGTGCAAAGACACCAATCTAAATTCCAGTGAGGAAGAGGAGGTTGGAAAACTTAAAGAGTCAAACAAAAAACAAAGTTTTAGAGTTTGGGGTCGATTTATTTATATCAAGAAAGCAAACAGAAAAGGATGGAGTTCCATGCTAGGAGAGACTCAGAAGGCTCACATGGTATACATGTCTTTAGGAGGTGTCATCGCTGGAATATAAAGTGTAACTCACAGGCTCATTTTTGAGCATTTGGTCCCTGGCCAGTTGTACTCTTTTGGAAGATTGTGAAGCCTTTGGGACTGGGACCTAGAAAGCACAAGTAGACACTGACGGCAGCTCTGGACAGTAACACCCAAGTTGGTTCTAGCCAGAGCAACGCTGCATCCTGTCTGCACCAAGGACTCCTACTGCCATGTCATCCCCTCCATGGTGGACTACACTTCTGAAGCCTGAGACAAAATAAAACTACCCTTTCTTCAGCTGCTCCCATCAGGTGTTGGCCACAGTGGCGAGAGCTGTGAGCGGCATGTGCAGTGTGACTCCAAAGGAAAAAAGACGGGGAGAGACGTGTGAGCATGGGAAGGAACTGCTGTCTACACAGAGACTTCCTAGGCTCAAACTGCAGTGGTCATCATCACATGACTACACACATCTAGCAGACCCCACAGAACGAGCCACTAAAGACATCCCAGTGGTTTAACACATGCTCAACACATATGAGGCCTGAGTTCAATCTCCAGCACGAAGAAGAGAAATGTGAATTTTACTATGTATGCATTTATGTATCAATAAAAACAACATGAAAAGGACTGGTCTTAATACGAAGGAGAAATACATTAAGCCAGTAACTGTTAGACATACACAGCTCTGCTACAAACAGCAATTACATCAGCAGCAGAGTGTAACTACATTATACCAACAACCAAAACTGTGACCCAGGGAGAATGGTAGAGACAAGTGACATACAGATTCTAACTTTTTACATGAGGAAAATAGGTATTAACAAATTGAAAAAGTCAAAAAACAGCTTTATAAACAAGTAAGTTATAAATACTAGTTCTCTGGCTTCTTATGTCCTTCTCTTGTGAAAGTAATAGCTAAATTATGGACAATGGTTCCCTTAGGAGAACGGAAGTCAGAGGGAAGAGTGGGGCAGGGCATTGTTGTTGTCTGTAATAAGCCTCATGATACCCAGAGAGCCAGCCACAGTCCAAACACTTCTGAAGGAATATTACTACTCATACATCGGCTTACAAGACACTGACTTAAAATAACATGTAAAGCCAGGCATGATAGTTTGCATCTGTAATTAATACTAGCACTTTGGAGACTGAGGCAGGAGGCTTGTCATGAATTAGAGGCCATCTGGGACAACATAGTAAGATCCAGGCCAGCATGGGCTACAGAGATCCTGTCTCAAAATATAATTTTAAAAAAAAAAAAATCACTTCCACTTTGTTTTCCTTGCAAGTAGCTGAGCCCTGTGATAAAAGAGCCACCATCCAGTCATCTTACAGCTGAGTTACAGCTGGTGTCACACGGGTTTTCTTTTCAAGCACTTGTGGTTTGACAGTTTACAGGAGTGATCATCTCTCACACCATGTTCTCTAATCTGTCAGCCTGTTTAGTCAATGTGACATTTCCAGGCATTCATAATTTTCATTGATTGTCTTTAACTGCCTTCCTTTTAAAATAATTAAAAGCTGATTTCTATGAAAACAAATGTATATCTTCTTTGTTTAATCTTAAGCATAAGAGAGTTAATATCTCAAAATAGCTAAGTGCAGGCAAATAGACACTTCAAAGGATTATTAATGAAGATTAATTATCTTGCTAGTGTAGTCTGATAACGAGTATTAACCACTGAATATTCGTATACTTTGCAATAGTGTTTGCATGGTTTCAACACAATTAGGGGTGCACCTTAGGGTTTGTGGGTTCAAACGCTACTGAGATTAATAGTATGTATACGTTTCTTACCAGGAGGTTCTTTCTTTCTTCCTCTTTCTCACCCTCTCCCTCTCACACCTGTGGAGGAAGAGGTCTAGCTTCTGAGTCAAGATCTCTCTACGTAGTCCTGACTGGCATAGAACTCACGACAGAGACCAAACTGGCCTTTGAGTATGTAACAGTTCTGCCTCTGCTTCCCAAGTGCTGGAGTTACCAGCTTGTAAAACCACCCACACCTGGTTTCTAAGGTTTTCTCTGAATCAAATTGCCCATACCAGAAAAGAGAAGTTTTTCTTGCTTTAAATTCCTACGTTTCAACCCCAATTAGAAAAATACTAAAACAAACAGTACCTGGGGTGGGGGTGGGGTGGAGAGTGGCTAATAAGGGAGAAGAGTGTGGGAGAGTGTTTGCCTGGCATGCACCAGGCCTCAAGTTTGATTCCTAGTAACACAGAGAAATGGAGAGAGGGTAGGAGGGAGGGAAGATCTAAAAAAATAAAGAAGAAAATAAAACAGGTGAAATCCAGAGCAATCACAAGGATGAAATAACAGCATTCGGGAAACAGAAAGGATCCCATACATAGACCACCAAATAGCCAACAAAAGGGATCCAGTACCCAGACCATCAAATGGCCAACACAAGGGATCCCGTACCCAGACTACCAAATCGCCAACGGAATGGATCCCATACCCAGACTACCAAATCAACAACAGAAGGGATCCCATATCCAGACTACCGAACTGCCAACAGAAGGGATCCCGTACCCAGACTACCAAATCGCCAACGGAAGGGATCCCATACCCAGACTACCAAATCGCCAACGGAAGGGATCCAGTACCCAGACTACCAAATTGCCAACGGAAGGGATCCTGTATCCAGACTACCAAATCGACAACACAAGGGATCCAGTACCCAGATCACCAAATATCCAACGGAATGGATCCCATACCCAGACTACCAAATCGACAACAGAAGGGATCCCATATCCAGACTACCGAACTGCCAACAGAAGGGATCCCATACCCAGACTACCAAAACGCCAACGGAAGGGATCCCATACCCAGACTACCAAATCGCCAACGGAAGGGATCCCATACCCAGACTACCAAATCGCCAACAGAAGGGATCCCATACCCAGACTACCAATACGCCAATGGAAGGGATCCCATACCCAGACTACCAATACGCCAACGGAAGGGATCCCATACCCAGACTACCAAATTGCCAAACTACAGAATATCTGAGGATGGAGGGTCACAACCTGCACAGGTTCATCGTTCTAGTGCCCAGTTTATCTAGAGTCTCTTTCCCCTCAACTCTATTGGCATCGCAGAATCTTGTACCCTCGGATTTGCTTCTACTGCAATGGGAAGCAGCTGGGGAGCTTCAAACAGAGGATTTTAAGACCTAATTTTATTTGAGGATCAAATGTGCAGATGAATATGAAAGCATCAGCCGGGCAGTGGTGGCGCACGCCTTTAATCCCAGCACTCGGGAGGCAGAGGCAGGCGGATCATTGTGAGTTAGAGACCAGCCTGGTCTACAGAGCTAGTTCCAGGACAGGCTCCAAAGCCACAGAGAAACCCTGTCTCGAAAAAACCAAAAAAAAAAAAAAGAATATGAAAGCATCAATAAACTGCAAAGTATCTTGATGTATTTATTACCTTGACAGAGGACAGACAAAAGGTTGGGAAGAAAATAAGGCAAATGAAAACTCAAGTAGGAGCAGTCCATTCTAAATCATGTGACCTATAGTCCTCTCCCAGGCTGCTCTTGAGTCCCACTTAGGGAGGTGGGGAAACAGAGAGGATGGGGTTTGATGGAAGAGGAACCAAGATTCTGATTTTCTACACATTAAATTTGAGTTGCCCATTACTTATCTACATGGAGAGTCAGCGCAGGTGGTTGGAAGTACCTACCCAAGTGGAGCTTAAAAGAGAGAGCCAGGAATAGAAATATAGACTTAAGAGCCATCAAAATATAGAGTATTTGTTAAAAAAATAAATAAATAAAAGGTAACCTATCTGCACACTAATTATACTTGTTACTATTTTCAATGTGAAAAACTCATTTTCTTCACCATAATCTTAAGAGGTTAGGTCCTAGAATGATCTGTTTTACAGGTAGAGAAACAGATATTGCCAGGTAGTGGTGGCACATTCTTTAATCCCAGCCCTAGGGAGGCAGAGGCAGACATTTCTATGATCTGGAGACCAGCCTGGTCTACAGACTACAGAGTGTGTTCCAGAATAAACAAGGCTACTTAGTGAAACTCCGTCTTGAAAAACAAAAACAAAAACAAAAAAGAAAGAAAAAAATATTAAGTAACTTTCCCTAAGACATTAAGCAAGTATGTATCCGAGCCAGGTTTCAAATCACAGGTGACCTGACTCTGGTACTCTTTAAAGCCATGGGGTTACTGGAGAGTGACTACAGACAGATACAGACTGGGGTACAATATTTTAATTCAAACAGTTTCCTGAGTCCTTCCTATCAAGTGCTTGGCATGATTTCAGGCTCTGCAGATCCAAAGAAAAATCAGACACTCTCTTAAAAGTACAGTCTAATTACTGCTAGCCAAGAGCAACTATTTATCAAATAACAGTGTGACACACTGGTTAAACTTTTGGACCTGCTGTTTCACCTGACTCTCATAACAACCTATGGGACAGATGTCATGACTACCATTTTAGAAATGATGAAACAGATTTGAAGAGAATAACTTAGCCTAAGGGCACTGGTTAAAAAAGATCGGAAGTAGGATTCAATTCAGACCCATTTTACTTCAAATACAGACTTTTCCAGGGAAATTCTACCATATTGTATTACAGGGCATGGGTCAAACTCACAGCAAAGGGAAAAGTAGAAGGTGGTTACAGAGGCTGCGGCGGGCATGAGGAGCTGCTCCGTCCATACAGTTTCAGGTTTGCAAGCTGAAAAGTTCTAGATTGGGTACGCATCAATATGACAATAGTAAACGCTACTGAACTGCATAGCTTCAAAGAGTTGTGATAAGTAGCTGCTGTATATTTTTCTTATTTAAAAGGTTTTTTTAGGCAGGTGGTGCTCTCGTTACTGCCCAGCCTGCTGCCCCTTACAGTATACTTAATAAATCTGTTTTCTTCCCCATCCCACCACCCCCTCAAAAAAGTTTTTTTTAAAAACCTGGCACTTTCCTACTGTGCCATATGCCGTAACCAGTATGTGTACTGAGCTAAGGAAATACGGGTGAGCAAATGATTTATTCTGAGTAGCAGGAGAGGGTATAGGGAGAGCATAGCAGGGAAAAGAACTGAAGAAGTCTGCTAAGGAAGGGAACTATGCAATGTAAAGGTCTCCACTTCATTATCACTCTTTGGGAGACAGGAATTCCTAAGTCAACCTCTGAAATAGCTCCCACACCTATATAAAACTATCAAAGAAATAAGCAATTATAGGCTAAGAAAGTAATGTGATTGAAACAAACTTTGGGCATCGACAAAGTGACAGTGGGGACCACAATGACTGGTCAAAACAGGCTCTAAGAATATTCCAGTAGCCTTCTAACACAGTTTCCTAGCATTTCAGCACTGGAAACAAATGTTGCCCTACACTGCCTCATCCAGCATGCTACAGAATTCCCACGACTCACTGTCTTTAGGACACAGATCATCTGGTGGGGTGTTTAGAATCGCATTGCCTAACCTTTCTGAACTTCAATTTCCTCATCTGGGGTAAGAGATGAGTTCAACACATGGCTGAAAATAAACTGCCGGGTGAGATGTAATCCCAGCAATAAGAACACAGAAGCCGCAGGACTGCCTCAAGTTCAAGCCCAGGCTAGTCTATGCCTTAAGTTCTAGGCCAGTCAGATCTATGTAGTGAGAGCCTGTCTCAACTCAGTGAACACCTTGCACACTGATCCAAAATATGTGATTATTAAAGGTTAGTCCCCATTTCTGCCTGTCCCGACATACTGAGCTCAGTGACAAATCCTGGCTTAAAGGACAGAGCAAGTATGTCTCAGATCTTCTTAAGGCAGATGCAGAACCGCAATGAGGAAATGATGCCCATCTACAGTTTCTGTGAAAAAATTGGCTACCCAAAACTGCTCCTTCATCTGAAACCCTCCACAGGTACAATTACCCCTTCATCTTTTTAGTCCTTTAAGGAGTATCCCAAGGGCTCAAAATGAACTTTAAACAGATAATGGTACATTGAGAAAAATCTCACATCTAATCCCTCGTCCACTCACCTAGTTCCCACCCCTCTCCAAATCAACACTTACTGGTTTCTTGTATATTCCTCAAAACTATATGTAAAAGCTATCTTTAAATTAAGCTAATGTCTCTGTGTGTGCATGTGTCTCTCCCGTTTTTTTTTTTTTTTTTTTCAAAACAGGGTTTCTCTATGTAACAGCCTTGGCTGCCCTGGAACTCACTTTGCAGACCAGGCTGCCCTGGAACTCAAGGAGATCCATCTGCCTCTGCCTCTCAAGAGCTCGGATAAAGGCGTGGGCCGGGATAAGCTAATGTTCTCAATGTAAGTTCTGGGACCACCTGGGAGAATGAGGAAACAAGGAGATTAGCCATGCATCCTGCTTTATTCTAAGGTAGTGCCCTACCACCCACAAGCATACACACATGCACGCATACACACACACATACATACACACACACACACACACACACACACACACACACACACACACACAAGCACCACGCATGTATGGGACACCAATAGGTGTGATGATAAGCCAGGCATTAACTCTAACATTAACTGAGTACCCTTCGGCCCTTACATGCACCTGAAATGCACTGACACGTCACGCTACTATCTCCTTTGAATTTAACAATAACCTTAAATATTACTTAAATGAGGAAACTAAGTCACAGAAAGGTAACTTGCCCAAGCAAGAAAGAGAGTAGGGCATTGGACTCGGGCTTAACTAAAGTTCTTCCTCCAAAGCATTTCGCCCTACACTGGCAAAACAGTCTCTGCATCCGTTGGAGCTCAGCCTAATGTGGGAGACAGGCGTGAAAAGGGCAGACAACAAAGAAATATGCAATTACAGGCTAAGAAAATAATGCAACCGAAAACGAACTGGAGGATTTGACAGAATAACAACGGGGGCCTACTTTAGAAGAGGAGGAGGAACGTTAAGGCCTCGTTGAGAAGATGACATGTATAATAGGCTTGCGAACCGTTCGGGGGGCTGCAGTGAGAAGGACCCCGTCCTGCTCCCCGTCCTGCTCACAAGGAGCAAACGCGAGGCCAGTAGAAGATGAAGCCAACTCGCCAAGGTCCCCCCGACGTGCAGACGTGGCGCAGGGAAATGAGGATCTAGAAAGTCGGCCCACGGCTCATACGCGCCATCAATACCCCAGGCAGCCCGACCCCACTCGGCCCAGACCCGTAGGCCTCCCAGACGGCCGCTGCCTATCGTCCCACCGCGGCTGACAGCGTCCGGGCAGCACACAGACCAGCCCCGCGGCCAGCCAAGGGGAATCTGGCCGGTATCGCAGCGGCCTGGGAAGGCCTCTTTCCCGGCCCCCGGCCAGCTCCAGCCCGCCCCGCCCCGCCCCTCCGGGCCGGCCTCGTACCTGCACTGCCCGGATTAGGCCCCGACCGGTGAGCTGGCCCTGCCGCAGCTGCAACAGGATGTTACCGGGCCGCGGCCGGCCGCCCCAGCCGCCCCAGGCCGCCGCTGAAGCTGCCGACTGTCTCCCTCGGCTGGCCCCAGCTCCAGCCGCTGCCGGCGATGCCGCCATATCTCCCCGTCCGACAAACAGGAAGCAAGCGGCCCCGGAGCCGCGTAGATTTCTACGGGGCGGCGGAGGACTCTCCACATCGCCCCCAGTGGACTGTCGCGGAGTTGCAGGCCGCGTGGCAGGGGCTGTGCGGACCCGAGGGCCTATGGGAAATGTAGTCTTTCTCCCGAGGCCGGGCAGATGACAGAGATAATGCGTTTCCTGGACCACCTGTTTTCCCATAACCCACCTCCAGCATTTTGCTTCAAATGGAAAACCAGTCGCTGAGTGCGCATGCTCTTAAATTTTTTGTCTATTTAGGAATAATGCAGCTGAGTGGCCAGTGAACGGCCCTAGACCCTAGGTCAGAATTGACACTTGACTTTGATTCCTGTCCCCTTCTGTCTACATCCTGACTTCAGCCAAGTCATCACACTCTACCCCTGCACCTCAATTAGTCCATTCAATATGTAGTCCCCAGGAGTCGCATCAGTCAATTAATATTTGTATTATAATTAATAAATGTATTTTATGTAAGTAATACAAAAAGAACCATCAATGAACTATTGCTTCTTCAAAGAAAATGGTGGAAAATATTTCATGAATTACAAAATTGTGTCGGGGTTAATAATTTTACAGATGTCAATAAACAGTTTCTAAGGGAGCCAGCCGTATTCCTGGTGAATAGGTCGAGGAGGTAAAGGGTGTGGTGTTAAGCAGTGGAAGACCCTGTCAGGTGATTCGGGTTACAGGGACCACAGCAAACCCACACAAGTGAACTGGCTAGGTTGTGGTGAAGTTCAGTGAAATAATTCAAGGAGGGAAGGTTATTAAGCTGTATCCTCTGCCAAAGAGAGCACAACGCTGATCTCTCGCTCCAGTGTGTCCTCTTCTGAACTCACATACTCCATACAAACCTCTGTAGCACGGTGGAGCCAATTCTCCCGGTTTCTCTCCTTGGAGGCAATCTTGCAACACCAATGAGAAGAGCTGAATGCAATGAATTAGGAGATCATGAAGTTTGCCACTTGGAATTAAGGTGGCTGTAATTTGTTGCCCAAACCAAAATCCCTTAAAGAGTGAAATGATGTAATAAATGATTACACTAAAACCGCACACCCTTTGGGTACTGCCAAGGCAAACTGTACTGTGGTTAGCATCTTCATGTCCACTTAGAAGGTACAATTTCCACTCACCTGCAGCAGAACCCTGCTAGATTGTCAAGACTGAGGACCTAAGCTGGGTCCCTTGGACCCATATTGGTGGAAGGACAGAAAT
>JAQHUG010000345.1:1157442-1171860 GCA_028555095.1 Dicrostonyx torquatus | reverse complement strand
GGCAAGAGATAATTTTTTTAAAAAAGAAAAACTATTAAAATCAATAACAACATTTTAGCCGGGCGGTGGTGGCGCACGCCTTTAATCCCAGCACACGGGAGGCAGAGGCAGGTGGATCTCTGTGAGTTCGAGAACAACCTGGTCTACAAGAGCTCATTCCAGGACAGGCTTCAAAGCTACAGAGAAACCCTGTCTCGAAAAATCAAAAAAAAAAAGAAAAGCAAAATAAATAACAACATTTTTCAGTGAAATTGTCCCATCCTGAAATCTGCATGGGTCCAAATAAAACCCTGTGTGCTTATGGTTGCTGGAGAAAAAACAGGAACAGGAAGTTTATCCTGTGGTGGAGATTTTCTTCAAGCCAATGATGAAAAAAATCAGGTCTTAAACTTTACACCAAAATCTAAAATTCATCTTAGAACATGAAAGCTGAACAACAACATCCAAGCGTATTTCTAAAGCTGGGGTAGTGGCAGGAGCACACTGCATAAATTCTCACCCACGGACCACTGGACGGGATTTTAAACGGGTGGGTTGGAAATACAGATTATACCCTCACAAAGCTGATAAAGGTTAAAGGCATATCATGGTATATGTGCATTCTCAGATAACTAATTAGATAAATATAATTTTTTTTTTTGGTTTTTTGAGGCAGGGTTTTGGTGTAGCTTTGGAGCCTGTCCTGGGACTAGTTCTTGTAGACCAGGCTGACCTCAAACTCACAGAGATCTGCCTGCCTCTCCCTCCCAAGTGCTGGGATTAAAGGCATGAGCCACCACTACCTGTAGATAAATATAATCTTAAAATTAAAATACGATGGACAAAAAGATTTTGATGACTAATAACAGATAACACTGCAACATCTTACTTCCCTGGCAGTCTTGCCTGTCTGGAAGAGAGTAGAAGGCCGCCTTTGAGTACCCAAGATATCACTCAGTTGTTGCCTCAAAAGTCATCTATCTCTGCTGGGCAGTGGTGGCGCATGCTTTTAATCATAGCACTTGGGAGGCAGAGGCAGGCAGATATCTGAGTTCGAGGCCAGCCTGGTCTACACATCAAGTTTCAGGACAGTCAGGGCTACACAGAGAAGCTCTGTCTCAAAAAATAAACAAACAAACAACCAAATAAACAAATAAAAAAGTTTAAAGCATTTAATGGTAGCAACAAATGTGAGATAATAAGATAAGACCTCAACAGCGGGATAGCCTTTTATACAAGATAGTATGAACAGCCGTAGAAGGCACATGGCATTTTGGGAGTTAACAGAATTTGTGAAAAACTTCTTATCCTGTTTGCCTTGAGTTCTCCATCCCAGGTGGTGTCTGAGCCACTGACTTTCTCATCCCCTTCCTTCTCATCAAAGGCTTCTGCTCTCGTTACCTGCCTTCATCTTAACATCATTCATAGCTCCATGAGCCTCTCCAGTTAGAGGCATTTGTGATCTGTTTAGTACTTTGCCACACCCATCTCCAGTACCCAGAACAGTGCCTGGAATTCTTGGCAATAAGGTTTTTTTTTTTTATATATAATCAATAGAACACTCGACAGATAAAGCTACTCTTGCAAAATCAAACAGCACAGTAGGAAGAGGGGTTGGGGCAGCTGGTGAGACCACCCAAGGCAAAGGCACTTCCTACCAACTCTGAGGATCTGAGTTCAATCCCTGGAACCCAAATGGTGGAAGCAGAGAACCCATTCCTGAAAGCTAAGCTCTGATCTCCGTACCAGTGCCATGACAACCTTGCCTATGCATGTGCACATGCGTACGCACACGCAGACACAGCTAAGCTCTGATCTCCGCACCAGTGCCATGACATCCTTGCCTATGCATGTGCACATGCGTATGCACACACAGACACAGAAGGGGGGTGATAAATGATTTTTGAAAATAATAGGTGACCAGGAATAGGCAATTCATATGGGAAAGAGGGCAAATAAATGTAGTAAAGCACATAAGTCTCCTCGTTTTCCCCAGAGTGGATTGCTGATGGTGAGGTCTGCTCGGCCTTTCCAGAAAACCATTTTTTATCGATACGAAGTGAGTTAAAAGTGGATTTCTTTTGACTCAGTAATACTCCTTTAGCATGGCACCAAATAGCACTCTAGCTAGTATAATTCTAGAAGACATAGCCAGAGCGATTAGTTTAAAAAAAAAAAAGCATCCAAGTTGGAAAGGAAGAACAAAATCATTTCTATTTCCTGATGACATCATCCCATATGTAGAAAGCTGAAGTTTTCCACGCACAAACAGAATCAATGAACAACCTCGGCAAAGTTTGCACAATACAAAAACCACACATAAAAAGCAGAGCGAATGGTGCTGGGGAAGGATGCGAACTGTTCTTACAGAGAATCTGTGTTCCATTCCCAGCTCCTATATTGGGAGACTCTCTCCAGCTCCAGGGAGACTTGGCGCCCTCTTCTGGACTTCACAGGCACCTGCACTCACATGAGCATGCCCCTTGAACACACAAATTTATTTATCTGTCTTTTTGTTTCGTTTTGTTTTTTCTGAAGCAGGGTTTCGCTTTGTTCAAGGCCCAAGCTGGCCTCGAACTCACAAAGATCCTCCTGCTTTTGCCTTCCGAGTGCTGGGATTAAAGGCGTGCGCCACCACCACCACCCAGCTACACAAATTCATTTAAAAATAATAAAGATAAATCTTTTTTTAGAACCTTCACCTCAAATTCAGTCGTTAAAGACTCCGTATGACTAGGAATTAAGGAGAAAGGTTCAGAAATCTGTGTGACAGCAGAGTGCACTTGTCTCTTTCCTGTCGGCCTCTCCAATGGAGACCAACAGTTTCTCACCACCAGAGGGAGCAGCATCCTTCTGCCAGGGGCCTGCTGATGTTGATTTGGGTCAATACTAAATAAAATAAAATAAAATAAAATAAAATAAAATAAAATAAAATAAAATAAAATAAAGCAAAGCGTAAACTCTCAGTTTGACTAATTTTTTGGAGTAATCCCAGTAGTGTAACCACATAAGGGCTGTTATTCCCAGAATTAACTACAAAGATCATCTCAAGTAAACTTCTTCAGAGTTTTCTAGGGCATTTTTTTAATCGAATTTTTTTTAATCATGGGGAAGTCATAATCAAAGAAAATCACATTATTATATTTAGGCCATAGTAAGAGCTGACCATGTAATCATTCGTCATCTTGGGATGTCAGTTTGAACACTATTTTCTATTTTGTTTCTAATGTACTCAATGATTTGGACGTTTTATTTATTTCTTTATTTTTACTCTGTGTGTGTGTGTGTGTGTGTGTGTGTGTGTGTGTGTGTGCACGCATGTGTGTAGAGATCAGAGGACAATTGGTGGGGGGTCCTGTTCTCTTCTTTCACCTGTGGGCTCTGGGTACTGAACTCAGGCCCATGATTGGTGACAAGCGCCTTTATCAGCAGAGCCATCCACTGGCCCAGTGATTTGTTGTGTTAAACATTTACAGAATTGGCCAGGCACTGTTATTATCCCAGGCACTAGAGGTGCTGTGCTAAGTAAACAAAGGTCGCT
Organism: Dicrostonyx torquatus; assembly: GCA_028555095.1. Lineage (NCBI taxonomy): Eukaryota > Metazoa > Chordata > Mammalia > Rodentia > Cricetidae > Dicrostonyx > Dicrostonyx torquatus. The sequence continues at coordinate 1,168,340 of JAQHUG010000345.1, read as the reverse complement.
GCTCTCATAGGCTGACACTCATCTGAGACCCACCTTGAATCAGCCGCTTACCATTGGTCAAGCACTTTGTTCTCATGCCCTTTCATTTTCTTCCCTCAGCTTTTTGAGAAAAAAAATTTTAATTTATGTATTTTATGTGCATTTGTGTGTTGCCATGGGTGTCGGGTCCCCTGGAATTGGAATTGTAGACAGTTGTGAGCTGCCATGTGGGTGCTGGGAATTGAACCTGGGTCCATCTGGAAGAACTCTTAACCACTGAGCCATTTCTCCAGCCCAAAAATTTCAAATCTATAAAAAGGTTGAAATATAATATTATGAGCACCCATGTTTGCTTATACTCACCATTATTAATATTATGATGTTATATCATATGTATTATAGCATACATATATCCTCCTACATATACAGAGATATATAGCATACATGATATGTATCTTTATATATTCTCCTAGGTACATTAATATTTATAGAGAAAGTTAAATTTGCTAATCCTTTTACTTTATTTATTTTATTTTGCATGTGCATGCATGTGAGTCTGGTCATGTACCTGCCATGGTTTCTGTGTGGAGGTCAGAGGATAACTCGGTTCTCTCCTTCTACCATGTGAATTCTGGAGATCAAACTCATGTCACCAGACTTAGCAGCAGGCTCCTTTCCCACTAGGCCATCTTGTTGGCCCAAGTCATTTACTTTTTGCTAAGCCATTTAAAGGATATTTTAGGTGCTATAAGATTTCACCTCAAGGTTTCAGTGTTTTTTTCTTCAGAACAAAGACATGTTTCAATAGCCATTAAATCATCATATTCAAGAAATTAATGTGGACATACATCTATAATTCCAAGATTAAAAAGGCTAAGGCAGAGCTACACAGTGAAATCCATTTTAAAAGCCAAACAAACAAAAAAACAAACTACCTACTGAAGGTATGGTGGAGCCATGGGACTGCGTGAAAGGTAAAAGTCCGAGCTCACTTCCAGGTTTTGAAAACCTACCAGTCCCTGAGTTCAAAAATCGACCAATCCCTGGGCTCACGCCAAGCTCTGGACTACTAATACACACCCTGAAAACCTCTGCCCTGGAAGACACCACTCCCAAGAAACCCTATACAGGCCTGCTCCCAGCTCAGTCTCCTGATGCTTCTCCCTGAGCAGAGCCAATCAGCTGGCCTTTCTTTCTTTCCCAGTAAATCCCATGAGTGAGGTTTGTGGTGTAGTGTGACTGTGTATTCCTTGGCTTCTGACTGCCAGGATACTTTTCCCCTCAGAGCTGCGACACTTACACTGGGACCACATATGATGAAGGATAAATAACCTAAAAGCCTTAGGTGGACTGAGAAGCTCCAGACAGGAAATTTGGCTTGACTGATAAGAGCTGCGGGGAGCTTCTGATAAGGAGATTCACATATCAAAACCCACTGAGATCTACCATTTTGAGACTGCAGGGGAACTGACCTACAGCTGGAATCTGCCATCCCCAAAGTCATCTTTCTGCCCTATGAATTGCCCAAGCCCCCTGTGCCGCGTGTGCACACAATGTCCACATGAGGGTCCTTCACTGTTCTGATTAAAAAACTATCCATTTCTGGAGCTGCCCATTGCTTTCTTTTCTTTTCAGATCACTTCCATCAATCCCACCCAACATTTGAAAACTGCTGGCTTATATACAAAAATGTTTTATCATTTCCTATCTTTTTTTTAATATATTTACTTATTTATTATGCATACAGTGTTCTGACTGTATGTCTGCCTGCAGCCAGAAGAGGGCACCAGATCTCACTACGGATGGTTATGAATCACCATGTGGTTGCTGCGAATTGAGCTCAGGACCTCAGGAAGAGCAGCCAGTGCTCTTAACCTCTGAGTCCATCTCTCCAGCCCCCCTCTTTTCCTATCTTTATTCCACAATTCCATACAAGTCTATAATGACTTTTAGTCGTTTTCACCCTTTGTTCCTCTCTCATTCTGTTGGGAACTATTCCTTTACACTGTGAGGATGTCTCACTGTGATTGGTTTAATAAAGAGTTGAGGCCAATAGCTAGACAGGAAGAAGCTAGGCGGGACTTCTGGAGACAGGTCCAGGGGAAGATGAAAGGAGGAGTCACTAGCTGAACACAAAGCAACCAAGACGTGTAGGAGGAGAGGTAAAAGCCACAAGCCATGTAACAGCACATAGATTAATAGAAATGGGTTAAGTTACAAGAGCTAGTTAGATAAAGGCCTAAGCTAAGGCTGAGCTTTATAATTAATAAGAAGCCTCTATGTGGTTATTTGGGAGTTGGGGTACAGAGAAAGACTCATTGCAAATTGTGTCCAATGTAGAGACACATATTTCTACATTGAGCCTGGGAAAGTAGTCTCTCAGGGGTAGTCCTGGTGCACAGAGGCATAGCTCTTTTAAGAGGCTCTGCTGCAGAGCACTTAAATGCGGTTTATGAGCAGCAGGAAGGGCGCTAGTTGGCGGCGGGAGAGTAGATAGATGCATTCACGGGAACCGAGGCCAACACACCAGGCAGGGCTTCCAACTTGAAGGGGTGGGAGCCAGCTACCAGGTCAAGTGCTAGCGGAGGTGAACCTATGGACCTAGCTGCTATTTAGCAGTTTGTTTGCTCTGCACTTCCTGTTTACTCAAGTAATAGTTTATCTTTCATGGGTCTCTGATGGAGTTGGAGATAGTTATAGTTACAGTTTCCTTTGTTATCAAATTGAGAAAAAATTTACAAAGGAGATGTAAAGTGTATGAGGTTGAGAGACATAAAAGCTTAAGTTGTTAATCTAAGAAAATGTTTTAAGGTCTAAAAAGATAGTTTTAAGATGGTAATACAAGTTATGATAGAATATGGTTAGGTTTAAAACTTTAAATTCATCAAGATAAGATAGATAATAGAGTATTTTCTCTAAATATGCTAAATACAAATGGACTGGGCATTATGAAAGTAAATCTTACCTAATACTTGTTCTTATTATTTATAGTTTTATTATGGTAGAGTTAAAACCTTTCCTTTTCATTTAGAAAAAAAGGGGGAAATGTGGAATATTCCTTTGCACTATGTGAAGATATGTCACTGTGATTGGTTTAATAAAGAGCTGAATGGCCAATAGCTAGAAAGGAAGAAGTTAGGCAGGACTTTTGCAGACAGAGAGGTCTAGGGGAAGAAGAAGGTGTCACTAGCTGGACACAAAGGAAGACATGTAAGAGGAGAGGTAAAAGCCATGAGCCATATAATAGCACATAGGTTATAGAAATGGGTTAAGTTTTAAGAGTTAGTCAGAAACAAGCTTAAGCTAAGGCTGAGCTTTCAAATTAATAAGAAGTCTCAATATCATTATTTGGGAGCTGGTAATACAGAGAAGACTCGCTACATCATCCCCCTACTCTAGTGAAAACTTTCTTCTTGCCTGGGAGTCCCGCTCCTATTCCCATGTCTGCTCTGTGTGTGACCCATTGAGTTTAATTCAAGTTGCTTGCAATAGTGTTCACGGGAGGTTATTTGACAGCACATGGGCAATATATCAATACCTACACCATGGAATAGAGTATAAAATGCCTTTGTGCCTAGCTTCTAGCTAGCATGAATTTTCAAGATTCATCTATGTTGTAGCATTTGTCCAAACTCCACTCCATCTTGGGGTGAACTTGGCAGTCCCTATCACATTGTTCTGAGCCTCTGCCATCTCTGCGCAACCTTCTGTCTTCATTGCTTCTTTTTTCACGTTACCAGCTCACCCATGTTAACAGAAGCAGGCAAGAAAATCTATAATATGGGAAAGATATAAGACAATGCCATCTCTTCAACAAATTGTAATTATGAGATTTCTTTTTCTATCTAAGGTAGTTAGCCCAACAAGAGTACCTATTGCCAGGACCTCCCTTTTCCCTTTGCTCTGATTAGCCAATTGTGCCAGATTGTCTAGTTGAGTTCTCACCAGTGGGATGAGACACAGTCACTACCTACGTTAGAGATAAAAGACAGATGCCATCTTGGCCAGCATGTTCCCTAGCCCCTTTTGGGTTCTGGTGCACCTTTCTTTGCAAAAAGAAATTGACAAGTTACATTTGCTTTGTTTGAGTAGCCCTTTGTGGGACACTTAGATTATTCTTTTCCCACAAAACAAAAATAAAAGATAAGGGGGTGGAGTAGTAGCTAGAGAGATGCCTCAGTAGTTGAGAGCGCTGACTTCTCTTGCAGAGGACCCTTATTCAATTCCCAGAACCCACATGGTGGCTAACAACCTTCATAACTCCAATTCTCGGGAATCTGGTGCCCTCTTCTGGCCGCTGTGGATGCCAAGCACATACGTGGTGCACAAACACATAAGCATGCAAAACATCCATACACATAAAGATAATTACAATAAAGATGAGTGGAAAGAGGGAAAGGGGAAAGGGGCACAGTAGAGGGAGGGAGGGATAAAGAGGACTTGCATATCAGACAAGACTGCAGAAACATGTTGCCTAATTAACAAATATATGAGCTCTGCTCAGATTCTGATTCAATAAAATACAAATTTATACCACAAGAGAGAATTTTAAACATGAATGACATTTGAAGGTCTTAAGGAATAGTTGCTCATTTTTGTAGTTATGCCTTGGTAATGAGTTCTGCATTATGTTTTGAGATGTAGCTCAGGATAGCCAAAAACTCATAACATCCCTGCCTTAGCCTCTTGCATGCTGGAACTATATGCATGCCTGCCATGTTCACCTTCTGAGAGACTTTCATTTTGGATTTTATATAATAGTTTATGGAAATAAACAAGGTTGTTTTGATCCTACCATCTTTTTAACTTTTATTTTTTATCCACTCATTCCTTCATTCGTGTGTGTGTGTGTGTGTGTGTGTGTGTGTGTGTGTGTGTGTGGTGTCTGTGGAAGCTGAGGAGGTGTCTCACCAAATCTGGAACAAGAAGGCAGCCAGGCCGGGCGGTGGTGGCACACGCCTTTAATCCCAGCACTCGGGAAGCAGAGGCAGGCGGATCTTTGTGATTTCGAGACCAGCCTGGTCTACAAGAGCTAGTTCCAGCGCAGGCTCCAAAGCCACAGAGAAACCCTGTCTCGGAAAAAAAAACAAAAAACAAAAAACAAGAAGACAGCCAGCAAGCCCCAGGGAACCTCCAGTTTCAACTCCCGGGTACTGGGGTAGAAGGTGTGTGTGTGTGTGTGTGTGGCCACACCCAGGTTTTATAAGTGCTGGGATCAGAACCCCAGTCCTCATGCTTCTGCAGCCAAGTGTTCTCATCCACTGAGCCATCTCTCCAGCCCTAAGTCTATCATTTTCCAAGCCAAATTTGTTGCAGTTGAGTGAAAAACACATGAGGGACTGCCATTCTTTTCTGTTTTTCCTAATGTAAAAATTTCCATCTAGCAGAAGACCCTCCCAGGCCACCCTCCCTGACAGCCCTCCCAGGCCACCCTCTCTGACCGCCCTCCCAGGCCACCCTCCCTGACACCCCTCCCAGGCCACCCTCTCTGACCACCCTCCCTAGAGGTTGCTTGGTTCTCCCCACACCCACACAATGCCCTCTATCTTTTCACCTTCCTTCCTTTCCTTCTCTTCTTGCTGTGTGTTACCTCAGAGCCTGACAGCAGGTGTCCTCAACTGCGAGATCTCTCCCTGAACCCAAATCTCATCAATTCAGCAAGACTGGCTGACTGCTGAGCTCAGGGATCCACCTGAGCCCCCCAACCCCAATACTCTGATTACAGATACTCCTGGGCCTGGTCTTCCTGTGAGTACTGGGGGATTTGAACTCATTACCAACCGAACTCCCTCCAGCATCCATTCCGACCCTGTTCCTCACAGAACTTAGGCCATTGTCACTTCATACACTCATTAGTGTGTTTTTCTCTACCAGCATCTGTTCCAATGGTAACAAAACCTGTTTTCTTTGTTTGCTGCTACTTTATGGGGTTATGGCTGGCACCCAAAGGTGCTTAATAAACCTCTATTGCCCGGAAGGACACATGGATAGAGGGGACAGCTAAAGGGTGAAAGCACAAGCTGGGAAAGCCAACCAAGAAATACTGGCAACGTCACCTTCCCCAGAGGTGCCAGAAAAGGAAGAGAGATTCAACTTTTCACCCTGGGGGCTGTGGAACCAGCCACCTTGGCATTTAGCTGTTTATTCCAACTGGCTGAAAAAAAAATAAACTAGATTCATGATCGTTTAACACAATTCCTTTGATTGAAATCTCATCAAGAGCCCAGTATGTAAAACCTGATAGCCAAAAGCAGATTTATTACTATAGCTTAGTCTCAAAAAAATAAAATTAAAAACTTATCCAGTGGTTATGAGGAGTCTAGGAAAACCTGGCCTAGCAATGCCAGTTTAGAGGTGAAGGGCTGGCTAGGGCAGCTGAGAAGTGGGGTTCTCTGCTTAGCAGGCTGCTTCCCCCTGGGCTGGTCACGGTTTTCAGGTGAGGAGAGCGTGTCTGGCTCTGCTGGGGGCTCCCAGGGTCCCGAGCGCATTGTCTTTCTCCGAGCTCTTGACCTGCTCTCTTTGAGAGAGTAGAACTCCCTCATCAAGTCCTCCACTTCCCACTGCTCCTCCTTCAGCCGCCGGCAACAGTGCAAGGCGGCGGGGTCAATGGGGTGAGCTTCAGTGTTGAAGATGTAGCCCCCAGCTCCCAGGATGCATTCCCCATGGGGGGTCATCACAGAGTCAAAGGTGGAGCCGTTGTTATGGATGAAGTTGTTTGGGTGGAACAGAAGGTAGAGGTATTTCACAGTCTCGGCCAGGAAGAAAGACTCCATGCGGTTGTCCAGCTTGTGGTCCCGGAGGTCCTTGATCTGCCACATGAGAGGAAGAAGCAAGTCAGAACAGACCATGGTTTGGGAGTCAGGGTCAGGCAACCCCCTTCAGAAACTGCTCGACCACTAAACAGCTGAGGGCTTTTGGGTGAATCACTTCTTTGAGCTTCACTCTTCCCAAGCCACCACCACCTCTCACCTGAATGACAAACTTCTGCATCTGTCCTTCCCCTATGATACACTTAGACTGCAGGTCTTACCTGTCACTTCTCTTAACTCTCTGGGACATCTCATTGCACACGGGCTGAGGGTCTGAGTCTGTCAGATCCTCCAGGACCTAGTCCCTGCTCCCTCTCTGCCCTCATTTCTTCCCACTTGGATCCTTTTCTTGCAGTTCCAGGCTCAAATCACACTCTCATCTGAGGCTCTTTGTGAAGGGTTTAAACACAGATCTAAGGACGTGAGGGAGCCGGCTATGAGGCTGATAGGGGAACAAAAAAAGACGTGCCTCTGCCTCTGTCCCTGGCCTCTCTGCTCCTTAAGGCCTCTTTGAATTCTGTGAACTCTTCTGTGGTCTCTTTAGCCCTTTGTAGCCATTCTATCACCGGTTCACATTTATACAGACACATGGATGGTAGATGGAGACAGATGTAACTCCTGCACGATGTGTAATGCATAGCCCAAGAATTAATATCATTGTTAAAGACTGGAATGGAATCTGGAAAGACAAAGAACTTGTGTTTGCCAATGGACAGCTATCAAGGGAAACTGGGACTACTTGGCAAACTGCAACAACAAACCAATGTAGCTTATGAATTTATTATTAGATAAATCCTGACGCTGTGGAAAGATATCAGTGTGCCCATCTGTTTCCAACACAGTCCTCACGACAAAAGTGACACACTTTCCTGACCTGACTCTTCCTTACGAGTGTCAGGTTCAGACTATTGTGCATAACTAAGGGTTGGCTATAGAAACAGAAGCTCCCAGGCTGAGATGAGTGGGATAATCTACTACAGATGCTTACTTTTAGCTTCTTAGATTTTCCAGTACATTTAAGCAAAATTTATTCTCAGTGGACACTTGGATTACACAACACTATGACTCAAGTATGGACTCAGTCAAAGACCAACTCAGGTTTTCTTCTCTGTTTGACAAAGATTGAAGGGCTGTTCCCATCATGCACCTTGGGAGACTTCCAAGAGGCCTCCTTTTCATGGAAATGAACTTAGCTTTCCCAGTGGACTTATCGCTTTGATTTTTCAAAGAACCAAACACACCGGAAGCCAAAACAAACCACCACTTTACTACCCTGTTCACTACAGGTCTTCTCCATCAAAACAATGAGTCTAGCGGGAAACACAGCACAGCTGTGGAGTGCGTGTCCAGCGCACATCAGGCTCGAGGCTCAATCTTCAGCACAAGAAAGGAAAAGGGCCTATCTACACCTTACTTATAAAGTACCAACACATCCCAAAATTGTGCAGAAGTTTTGCTTTGAATTCCACATCCCAACACAAACTCTGTAACTCTCAGGGAACACACAGCTCATTTTCTTAGCCGTCTGCTTTCTGTGTATTAGAGTGGCTGTCTGCACCTCACCTGTTGGGTCCTATGAGGACGTCAGCTCTGTCATGGTGCTGTTAGTATGCTATTTCTAACGTACCAATGCTCTGCTGCGGACCCCGCCCCAAATCCCACTCTCTCCTGTGCCTACAAAGGCCCTGCATCACCCACCTCTGCCCTTTCCACATCCCCCTCTCTATCTTCCTCCTTACTCGCTCTCCTTACTCCAACCACACTGGCTTTCTTTCTGTCTCTCATACATGTTTTTATTATTTTTCTAACTAAAACGTAAGCTCCTGAGAGCAAGGGTCCAGGTCTGCCTGTCTCTACCCCCTGGCCTAGAACAGTGCCTGACACATGACAGTCACACAGTAAATACCCGTGGGAACAGCAGAACTGATTAAGGAGCCCATATTTGAATACAGGACTATAGGACTCCAGATTTCATCTCTTAAAATTTATTTAAAAAGCCCTCAGACAAAATTTTCTACAAACCTCACTTTGCAAAGCACATATTCTGAGAGACGAGGACCACTGGTGCCGAGAGCTTAGGGTCTAATCCATCTTGGCAGCTAGTCCCACACCATTTGTGAAACTCCATTTTGGTTAACGGTGACAATCCCAGTAATTACAAGAATGTGGATTTGTTGCTTTAAAGGTAGACTGCCCTGCCCTGGGGCCCCACAGAAAGGCCACCAGTTAGGATGCTTATCAGTCACCCAACATTCTTGGACTGTCTGCTCACTGCTTACCCCTAGCAATGACAAGCTACAGGCCAAAAAGAAACTTTTCAGCCTTCTTCCATGTTCCTGCCCTCCTGCCCTGTAACTACACCAGCCTGTAAGAGGACGCTGGACTCTAACTCCTGTAGAGCCCTGTAGGTCTCTCCCTAGAAGGCCTCTTCTGCCTGAGTCACTCTTCCCTTGCCTGTCTTTCCTGACCTTTCACCCTTTACTAGAGGCCTTGAGCAAGCTACTCTGTTCACAGTGCTCCCCTCTGGTGCTAATGCTCCAGTGCTCCCAGCCACCACCATGGCTTTTGAGTGGTAAGAGGCCCGAAACACTCACAGTTGCAAATCCGCACTCCACCTTGCTGATTTTCTCAATGGACTCCACTGCGTCTCTCCCGAGTTCTAGGAGAGTGGGATCCCCTGTGGCGCGGTAGAGGTACATTGCGCTCTCGATGAGCTCTGTAAAGCCAAGCAGACCTTCTCAGTGGCTGAGCAGGCATGGCATGGGGCCCACTCAGGAAAAGGACTTCCCCTCCATCGCTGGTCTGCAGAGCCCCACTGGAGAGAATCACAGCACAGCTTTTGGGACTACTTGGCAAACTGCAACCAACGGAACTATTGTAACTTATAAATTTATTATTAAATAAGTTCTGGCATTATGGAAAGACTGGAGGTGTCCATAGTGAGTTTTCAGGGCCAAGATGCACAAAACCCGAGGCACCACTGAACCCAGCAGACTCCCATCCCCCAAATAAAGAGGCAGCCTGGCTCTGGGACAGAAAAGGTAGCGGAGGTTGTGGCCTGATCTGCAACATCTGTTCTCTCCCTGACTTCAGCAGTGTCCGTGGCTGTCTGACTCGCAACTATTCCCAGAAACCATGTGAAAAGAACAACCATAGAACACAGTGCTATGAAGGAGGACTTGTCCAACACATGCAAGGCCCTGACTACGATTCCCAGCACCACAGAAAAAGAAAAAATATTAACTAAAAAAAGCTGGGCATGGTGGCACGCACCTAAAAATCCCAGCTCCTGGAAAATGAGGTAGGAGAATCAAGCAGTTCTAAGTCACCCTCATCAGTACAGTGAATTCAAAGCTAGCGTGGGCTACATGGGAAGGTGCTTCAGATGCTCTGAAGGGTCCTGTTCTCCACCATAGCTAAATGTTCTCTCAGGGGCTCTTTCCTAAGCCAGATATTGGCCAACAGGAGTGGGCCCAGGTGAGACTACCATTAAAAAAAAAAAATAGGTATTGCTTTTAAATACATGAATTGTTATTGGGAAAAATGATTCTGTGCTGTCGACGGCCTCGGTGGGCAGAAGTGAAAGCTCATCATTTTTTCTTTTTCTTTAAATTATTTTGGGACAGGGTCTCTCTGTGCAGTTCTAGCTGTTCTTGAACTCACTCTGTAGACCAGGCTGGCTCCTAACTCAGAGATCCGCCTGCCTCTGCCTCCTGAGTGCTGGGATTAAAGGTGTGCACCACCTCCACCTGGCTTCATTATGTTTTCTACTTCGGCACCAACTGCTTCTCAAATCTAAGAATTTCTCTCTTCCCTCCCCCAACATCTCCCCTGAGCTCCTTTCCTGGCTCTCTCCCTTCTGGTGGAAACTCTACCTCCCACTTCTTTACTCATCTACCCATTTCTGTAGTGTGGGGAGCAAAGTCAGGACCTTGCATATGCTAGGTCCCCCCACAGAGCCACAGACACCCCCACCAGAGCTCTGTCCATAAACACCCCCACCAGAGCTGTGTCCACAGGCACCCCTACCACAGAGCTGTGTCCATAGGCACACTCCCTTCCACAGAGATGGGCACACCACCTACACTGAGCTGTGTCTGTTGGTACATC
>JAQHUG010000345.1:1142289-1155187 GCA_028555095.1 Dicrostonyx torquatus | reverse complement strand
GGATGGGCAGAGACTGCCATGTTGAGACAACCATAATACAAACTGACCCACACGAGGCTGTGAGCCTGCCTGCCGACTAAGCTCGGCCTCTGACTCCCCTGCCCTTCTTGCCTCACTTTTTAACATCTCTGCAATGAATCAGAAGACATCAGAGCTGGTAAGGAACTTAAGATAGTGTCCAGTTTGTGGCACTCTCCTTGACTCTGATCTGCCAAGAACAAGCAGATGAAAACCGATGACAGCCTAAGGGCCAAGGTTCTATCAGTCCATCCTATAAAAGTGTACTTTGCCCATATCACTCACAGAAGGGGCCTACAGTTTGTGATATTCTGGTGGCAGAAGTCTCCAGGACTCAGCCTAGCTGGCATCTCTCTTTTTTGCTAGTTTCTCCAAGTTTGAAAGAACACAGGACTTAGATAGAAACCTGGGTTCTGGTTCCAGCTCCTAACTTGGCCAAGCCACTCCAGCCTATCAGAACTCAGTTCCCATCTCTAGCAGGAAAACCACTAGAGAAGAGAGAAAAGTGGCCTGGGAGCACCTGTGAAGGGTCAGGGTGTGAAGACTCAGAGCCTGCAGGTTGGCCACGGACCAAACACACCACTTACCTGGTCGAAGTGGATAGCCTTCCCGCTTCTCCACTGTGTATCCCTGAGGAATGTTGTAGAATTCTGGCAGCCCCCCAAATTGCTTCCATACAGTGTAGTAGTTGAGGAAGGTCCTCATGGCATTGTCAATGTCCCCAATAAGGCTCTGTGGAAAAGAAATGGTCACCAGGTCAGCAGAATCAGACACAAGTCCACAGGCAAAATATCACAATCAATCAATCTCAAGCAAGCCTTGGAAGCCAAACGTGCTATTATCAATCCTGAGGCTGATCACCAACTCTGTGCCATCCTGAGTCACAGAGCAAATGTCTCTGGAACTTATCTGCAAGACAAAAAAACTTAACACCTATTCATACCTTGTTGAGGACCTGAGATTAAGTCTCTGGACATTCATGACCAGTGTCTGCTACCAGTCTTTTATTTTGGCAAGCTGATCCAAGTTTCTAAGCACAGGAGAAAGACTGGCTGTTCTAAGGCTCAGGAGGCTCCCACACCTCCAACAGAGAGCTATGCCCACCTCTTCAAGGTTCTTTATGCAGACCTAAGAAAATGCATATGCTGTTTTGTTTTTGTTTTTTTTAATACAGCCTCTTGAACATGCCGCTCTGGCTCTGCACTCTCTGTATTCATTCAATAATCTCTCTTGGTTTTCTTTCACGTTTACTGAGAACCCTTCTGTTTATAAAGCTGCACTAGGTGACAGTACTTGGTCACCTAGACCGGAGCTGAATCCATTCTATAAGACATTTGGCTTGGTTCCAGTCTTTTGCCATTTGCTAAAACAATTAATGCTGCAATAAATAATGCCTATACATCACTTTACACATATGAAATGTATCTGTAAGACAAATCTCCAGAAACAGGCTTTGTGGGTCAGAGAATATGTCTTACTATTAAGTCTACTTAAAGGATCATTTACTTTCCTTCTTTTCTTTTAAGACAGTCTTACCACATGACTCTGTCTATCCTGGAACTTGCTATGTAGACTAGGCTGATCTCAGACTCATAGAGATTCACTCACTTCTGCCTCCTAAGTGCTGGATGAAAGGTATATGCCAGCACAGCCAGGTCACTTACTTATATTCTAAAATCCTACTTAAGAATTTTAAAAATTTAATTACTACTCCTGCTGGTTTACTGTAGTACAATATCAATCTTTATTTCTTTGTGTTTCCTTGACTTTTTATGTGTGTATGTGTGCATACGTGTGTGTTCATATGCCTGTGTGTGTATATGCATGTGGGAGCCAGTAGACAGACTCAAGTGTTGATCCTTAGAAGATGTCCCCTTGTTTTTTGAGGTAGGGTCCCGCACTGGCCTAGAGCTCTTACCAAGTAGGCTAAGTGTAGTAAGTTCCAGGCCAGACAGGACTACATAGTAAGGCTCTCTCAAACAACAAAACAAAACAACAACAGAAACACATTTCCAAAACTCAACTTCCTCAACAGTGTTGTGGGATATTTTATCACACTGTGTAAAAATGTGTCATACTGATTGGTTTAATAAAAAGTTGAACAGCCAATGGCTAGGCAGGAGAGGTTAGGTGGGACTTCCAGGCAGAGAGAGGAATTCAGAGGGATGATTCTAGGGGTGCAGGAGACGCCAGCAAGACACCGAGGAAGTCGGATGTACATTATGGAGGATAGGTAACAAATCACATGGCAGAACTTAGATTAACAGAAATGAATAAATTTAAATTCTAAGAGCTAGTGGGACAAGTCTAAGCTAAGGCCAAGCAATCATAATTAATAGAAGTCTCTGTGCCATTATTTGGGAGCTGCTAGACCAAAGGAAAGTTCAACCACACAACACTGTTTCCTGAAAGCAGGTTTTGTGTTTATAACACAAAGATAGACTGTCCGTTCTCACAGCTTCTTAAGTGTCTTTCTCAACACTTGGGTGGCAGAGGCAGGGGGAATCAGAAGTTCAAGGTCATCACATAGTGAATTCAAGGCCAGCCTGTGATATGTGAGGTCCTGTCTCAAAACAAAACAAAAGCTAACTGAAGGCATCATTTAGATTACAAATTATTTTGGCACATGAAATATTATGGTACAGGTAAGGGAGATTGGATGGGCTCTAAGGCCACACCTAAGTATAATTCTACCAGACTGGATCAGGGAAAAAAAAATCAGCACAGTGTCAAGGAGGGAAGTGAAAGAAATGCCCAGTGGAAAAGTAGCTCTTGCCAGTGGCTGTTCCTACTTGGAGCACACTACACACTGCTGCAGGTGGCACTTCACCGGCAGCCAGCTGGGAGCTTGGTTCCTTAATGCTCCCTTGGAAGACTTGGTTAGGTAGAATCATGCATCTGTCTAATTCACTTTAGTTCTTTCTTCCACACACTGCCCCAGAGTACTCAAGCAGCTGAATTTCCTTATTCAATACATTAGAATAAGCTTGCTTACATCATCATACCACAGAAAAATGATCACTCTCTTGGACAAATCCTACCTGAAGACCAGGCCAGTAGGCCTCCAAGGACTGGAAGACTGGCATGGACACGGTGCCCTTGTACATCTGCACCCAGAGATACCAGTCATCGAAGTGGGTGTAATTCCGAATGGCTTTGTTGTACTCTGCATCATGGGAGAAGAGATAATGGGCACAGGTGACTGAAGAGACAGACAAGCCTTGACAACAACAGTGTACCCTTATACTATGAAATGCAGCATGGCCTAGTGTTGTTTGGAACAGACTAGGACACAATGAGGTAAGCACATTAAAAAGGAACATGGGTTCAAAACTCCGTGCTCAAATTCTTTTCCATGTGCTAGCTATGACCTGGGGCAAACTTTCCCCTCTTCAGCCTCTGGTCTGTTATACATTAAACTTGGGAAGTAATGCTACAGACCTTGTGAGGTTATTCAGTCATTTACTCAGCTAACAAACAGGTATTCAGATATCAATAAGACAAAGCCTCCCCCACAAGCAGCTGGCATGGCAGTGGGAAGCTGAGCTGACATTTATCCCCTAGGATGTGCATCCAAGATGACTTTAGTTCTGCGTTCACTGCAGAATCTCCACCGCTAGCACTGTGCATAATAAACATAATAATAAACGAAGAACCAAATTCATAAGCTATGTCAAAAACTGTAGTAAAGCCGGGCAGTGGTGGCGCACGCCTTTAATCCCAGCCCTCGGGAGGCAGAGGCAGGCAGATCTCTGTGAGTTCAAGGCCAGCCTGGTCTACAAGAGCTAGTTCCAGGACCGACTCCGAAGCTAAAGAGAAACCCTGTCTCGAAAAACAAAAAATAAAATAAAATAATAAAAATAAAAAACTGTAGTAAAATGAAACAACCCATGCTCAAAGCTTGGCCCAGGGGTTGGTACATCAATGTCATCCAACAAAGATGTGCTACATAAACCAATAGCAGCTGTAGTAACTTAATGTGAGTTGTGAGCTCAACGCCTGTATGGTAATTATTACCAAGGGCCTGAAAGGTCAGTTTTTACTAATCTGATAACTGTGACCTACTGCACATAAAGGACTGGGAGAAACCAGAAATGAGAAGGCAAAGGGCATACGTCGCTAGTTTTTGCTGAGGAGGAGCACACTGCTTCCTGGGTAGGGCAGGGCATGCAAACTAGGCTCTGAAGGGAGGATGGAACGCGGTCATATGTAGACGGGAAATAAAAATACTCTAGGAGAAGTGAACACCATGTGAAGTGGCCAAGAAGTAAGGAGTCCAGACCGGAAGGATGCTCATTAAGACACAAGAGGATAGAAAACAGGTGAAGTGAAACAATGGGGAAACTTAGAAACCTCAGGAAGTAAACAACTCTGAGGCCTCAAGAAGTTCCTGAAATCAACCAGATACACCGGGTCCCTCCCTCACCAAGAATATATAAGCTGCGAGGGCTGCTCAGTGGTTTTCTCTCACAAGCTAAGTTGCCTGGAAGGAGCTGAGATTAGCTCCAAGTCACCTGGAAGAAGAAGAGAGCGGCCTAACAGATGTAGAGATCAGCCAAGCTACCTGGAGGAGCTCTGACCACTCAAGCTGTCTGGAAGAGACTCTCCAATCTGTTGAATTGCTTGTAAGTTAAGTAGTATGCTCTAGGTTTTCATGTCACCCACGCTGCTTCATTTGGTGATGCAGCTATCTTTGAGTCATTTCTGCTTGCACCTCTCACTTATTTCTGCAAGTAACCCCAATAAAACTCTCTGGTTCACTGAACCGGATCTTGACAGTATCCGTACTTTAGTCTGTTCTTGGTTCCTCATGTCTCCTCAGGAATGAATGGTGTCACACAACAAAGGTGGGGGGGAGATAAAGAGTTTAACATTATCCTTGGCTACAGAGAATTTCAGACAAGCCTAGGCTACATGAGACCCTGATTCAAAACCAAAAATAAATAAATAACAAAAACAAATAGAACAAACCCTAAACCAAACGAGACCATAAAACAGAAAAAGAAAATCTGAAGAGGTACAATGGAAATCAAGAGCCTCCAGTTGCTCTGAATGTAGAATGGACGGCTTCTGTAGGTACTTGGTATGCACAATAAAACACAATCAACAGGAGAGTCATAGGGAAAATCCCCTTACCCGCCCCTTTTACCTAGAAACATAGCCATGAGCTTCTTATCCTGAAGAAGGATGGCTCCCTTCACCAGGTACTCAAAATAGGAGTCCACGCCAGCCCCAATGCCTGCATCTTGGGCCACCCATTTGCCAGTGAGCACATCGATGTGATTGCCAACCTAAAAGAGAAACACAATCCCTAGGAAGGACCAAGGCCAAAGGATGATCTACCTGGTGCTTTAACTGTGCAGTGACATGCCAGGCAGGCACTATAGCATTTCCTGAAGACATGTGGGTCATGGAGAAAGTCATGAGCCAGGCCCACAGCCATCCCACTATGGAGACACAGCTCATGTCCATTTGAAAGAACTGACTTAGCACACTAGACCAAAAGGAAAGGAACAAGAGAATGATCTGAAGTATCTACTCCTTGCTTAGGGAGAGATGAGAACTTGTTTCTGGAATCTGTCTCAGACCCAAGGCATGAGTCTGTGACTCCAGTGTCTAAAAATCCAACACAGCTGGGCATGAGGCACAGTAGAGGGTATCTCCTCAGCACTCACAAGGCCCTGGGTTCAACCCCCAGCTTCAAAAAGTCAAAAGCAAAACAGCTCATACAAACACATTTATATATATATATATATATGTATATATGTGCTGAGTTCCCAGTCACAAGCCACATCTCACTATAGCTAACAGATTTTTATTATTTTTTAAATTTAATATTACTATTTTTATTCTATCTATCTATCTATCTCTACCTACCTACCTACCTACTTACCTACCTACCTCTGTGTGTGTTTGCCACACATGTATGTCAACAGGCCAGGATGCACAGGAATGGTCAAGGAGAGAGGGGTACTGACAGGGTAGCAATAAGTCCACCACAGTTCCAAGGCTGGAGCAAAACCTGCCTACATTGGACTAAAGATGTTACCATGGGTCTCCAGAGTGGCATGTGAAGGGATTTTATGAATCTGCAGACAAACTCCACTCTCTGAGCTGACTTTGCACCAAACTTTACATAAAACCACTTTCAAAAACTGTAGTTTTTGAAAACTATGCTGTAGTGTCTCAGCATAGTTTGTTTTATTTTGTGGCTTTTCCAGACAGGGTTTCTCTGTGTAACAGTCCTGGCTGTTCTATAATTCATTCTGTACACCAGGCTGGCCTCGAACTCATATGGCTCTGCCTGTCCCTGAGATTAAGAGCATGCACCACCACTGCCCGGCCAGCACAGTTTTTAATACATTAACATCACTGCATATGAGAACCAGAGAGGCTGAACAATCTTGAAGCAGGGCTAGGACTTGAATCTAGCACTGAAGTGCTACTGTCCTGACTGTGTTGGATTAATGACTGGTAGTGTCACTGGTTTATCCCTTTTGGGATTTGACATTAGCTTTGAGGATTAGCTGGTCCAGAATAGGTTAAATATCCATTTATTAATAGGAACTGAAGAGAAAATGAAGCCCTAGGGTCAAATATGCTTGGGAAATGTTAAGCAAAGCTAAAGAGATTCCTTTTCTATTGCATTTAATAACTTTTATTCTGTTCAAGTTCTTTGTGATTCTAAAAGGAAGGAAAGAAGGAAGGAAAAGTAAAAAACAGTAACAACAAAAACTCTGATACCATATGCAAGAATCCCCTAATTTAACTGTTCTGGAATTAGTTTTTCATAGATCAGCCACTCAACATCTCTTGGTACTGGTGTTCTGGAAAACACAGTTTCGCAATGCCGATAGTCACCAGAGGGCCAGGTGAACTGGTAATCTACGGCCAGTGAGTCAGGGGTGTGAAGTGTCTGACTCCTGCCTAGAAGTGGGAAAGGCTCAAAGCGTAACATAACTCTGTTCCCGCCAAGGATGAGCAGTTTGGCTCTCTTCCCTCCGTGCTAGCCGGTTTTATGTCAACTTGACACAGCTAGAGTCATTTTGGAAGACAGAACCTTAACTGAGAAAATGCCTCCACTAGACTGGCCTATGAACAAGTCTGTGGCACATCTTCTTGATTGAAGATTGATGGAGACGGGCTCAGCTCACTGTGGGTGGTGTAACCTCAGGGCTGGTGATCCTGGGTGGTCCAACAAAACCAGTTGAGCAAGCCACAGGGAGCAAGCCAGTCAGTAGCACTCTTCCATGGCCCCTGCATCAGTTCCTGCCTCGAATTCCTGCCCTGCCTTCCCTGATTATGGACTACAAGTTGTAATAAACGTTTTTCTCCCCACGGCTCTTGGCCATGATATTTTATCACTGCAACAGAAACCCTAACTAATGCAGCTTTGTGGCAAAATGCAAATGGCTCTGTCTACTTTTGGCATCCTGGGCCACTCTTATAATCACTGTAAGATTCCCTTCCTTGGCTGAACTCTTAACTCATTCCTTAAACCTCTGGGTCTCATGGGGTGGGGGGCACACAGAAGCCTTAGCTTACACAAGGAAGGCAACAACTGACTTACCAGCCCAATATCAGACCGGCTCTCCCAGAGGCGCATCAGGGCCACTCTGGCCACATCTTCAAACACAGGGTCACCGGTGAGGCTGCTCAGGGTGGCAAATTCTACAATGAAGGTCCCAATCCCCGCTGTACAGGTAACAGGGGTCTCTCCAGGGTTCACACCACGAAGCAGGTTCACAGTTCCGTAGGGCATGCCCGTGGGGGTCTGAAACGCTAAAGCATCAGAAACTTAGATTCCAGGTAGAAGGTGAGTGAGGTGGTGTGAGGACAGACCCCGAGCTTTAGGCCTCAATCAGCACTTGTTTCTTTTTTCTCATTAACTGTTTGAGTCTGAGCCAGAGAAAATATATGCCTCACTGTAGGACTCTTAACTGCCTAACCCAGCTGCCGCCAAACACTGCGCTAGGTAACCTTGGGCTCCCGCTGGATGATGGAACCTAGAAAGAGCTGAGTCCTAGCTACCACACTCCACACAACTTCATTTATTTTACTACTTTGTTTTCACACTGTGCCTTCCAAAGCCTGCAGGAGGCTGAGTGTGAAGCAGGTCAGGCGGATACTGTAGTGAACCCCATTGGCAATTACTCAGAGACTCTCAGCAAATCAAACACATCGGTAGAGGGGTCGATTTTAGATCCTGATTCAGATAAAAAGTTCAGGGACAAATTATTTTTAAAATAAAACCTAAAAATAGGATACAAACCAAACAACTAATACAATACTACCCCTACTTAACAGGTAGGGAAAACCATGCCTGTCACAAGTGACTCAGCTAAAGGTCATACAGGAGAGTCACACAGAGAGGGAGTTGGAAATGCCTGCCCTGACCCCACCCCTTCAAATCCAGCCCAGAGCTTTGTCTATCCTACCCTGTGCCTCTGAGCCCAGGGAGGAACTAGATGATGAGCCCAAGATAGAGATTTCCTCTCCACCCCCAAGGCAAACAACGGCAGAGCAGTCACACGTCACCAAATTGTGAACTAATTTGTCAAAACTTATAAGCGCTATGAGGTCCAGACACTTCATCTGCAGGAGGAATGAGACCTGTTCTCTGGCACAGAGCAGGCAGGGAGAAAGCATCACAAGCAAGAAGGGCTCAAAGGAGTACTTGAGAGATAGGCAGGAAGTACGCCAAGGAGGGTGTGGTCCGAGAATCCTCTTTGACCTATAGAGGAGATACACCGCTGCTGGCTGCATAATTACTCGGTATGAACTTTAGAATATGTATATTACTCAGTGCAAATAATTTTTAATAAGAAAAAAATAGAAGGCACAGTAAGGCAGTTTTCTCCAGGGATGAATCACACAGGACATGATGTTTGTGAGGAGACACGTGGCTGTGAGCCATGAGCTATGAGACCTGAGCCCAGCTCATTCTCTCGCCTGGCCCTCCCCAGGGCTGAGAGACAAATAAATGAGATGGCCAAGGAGCCAGTAGAATGCATGCAATGCCAGTCATGTGTTTGGGTGTGAACCACCCTAGACTTCTACCACACCCAGGAGGGAACACAGTGTCCAGTTGATGCTGCTGAGCCCAGCATTGATGGCCCCACTGGATAAAAACACAGAAGCTTGGCTCATAGTGCTAAACATGGCTTAACCACCAAACCCAATCCCTGTCATCTCAAGTTTGCTAAGCATCTTCTGTCTGACCTCAGCTTAGCCTTCCAAAAGACACATCTAGCAGGTACAAATTATGGTTGACAAGAGAAACTGAGCCACGGAGCAGGAGAATGACATGGTCAAGATGCTGGGTGGCAGAGGAAAGCCGAGAGCCTGCAGCCCTAAGGCTCAGACCAAAGCTATTCCCTGGGGTCCTCTCATTCTAGCAGCATGTGGCCTGGGAGGGGACAAGAGGGCTCACTCAAAATAAATGCAAGGACCACTGAATCCCTCGGCCTACACCTGCAAACAGTAGTAACATCCTGGGCCAACACTCCAGCAAGCCCTTAAAATGCTCAGGCCTCGCCTGACCTCAGTAGTGAGAACTCTCCTGGTTTTTATAGTGGATGGTTTTACAGGGATAGAAATAGAGATTTGAAGTTTTAAAAGACAAAAATCAGGGGAAAATCTCAGCACTGCCACTCTTACCTCCATCAAGAGGTAGGATTGAAGCCAGATGTGGTGGCACACACCTGCTAACTCAGCACTTGGGAGTCAGAGGCAGGACTGCCAAAACCTCAAGGTGTGTCTTGACTATATAGTAAGTTACGGGCCAGCAAGAGCTATATAGTGAGACCCTACCTAGAAGGAGGAGAGGAAAAGAGGAGGAGGAAAAAGAGGATCGACTAGGCTTTGTGTCATTGTCACCTTCCAATGCCCCTACCCCACCTCTGCCCCATCTCTGCCTGGCTCTTACCTGGGAGGAGTTTTCGGGCTGCTTCCTCAGCCATCCTGAGGAGAGGTCCAGAACAAGGCCATCCAGCTTCTACTTCCACACCAGCCTTCTTTGACAGCAGATGAGCAGAAAGGAGTCCACCTACCACTAAAGATGGCACAAAACACAAGTGTCAGGGTCCTACCAGCTTCTCTCTTATGCAAACTAGAACTAACCACGCTAGGAAGGAGCTAGTAAAAGCCATCCCTACCCAGGCAAAGTGGCACACACCTCTAATTCCAGTGCCTGGGAAGTAGAGGCAGAGTTTGAAGCCACCCTGGACCACACAGTGAGATCCTGTCAGCTTTCATAGTGCCAAAAGGTGCGACGCAATCCAGAGTAAATGGACTTACCCAGTAGAGGACCCTGAATGCTCCGATACTGACCTGTGCCAAGGCACGCCCACAGGCGCAACAGCGCCATGACTACTTGATCTGAGACTTGCTCCAAAGGAGGGAATGTATGTCTGGTAATGGAAACCTGACCAAAAGTCCATGGTGAGGGAGGTCAAAGACTCTTAGGGATAAATCTACTACGTGGGGTTAATGAACAGACATGTCAAACTGCCTTCTAAATAGTTATTTGTCCACCCATAGATTAATACTTCAAAAGGGAGCGTCTCCGAAAGCAGCCAGTATTGTAGTGTTCCATTTATTCCCAATGCAGAGATTCATAACTGACTACTGAGTATTCAGCCCTCAAGAGAACAAACGCCCTCCTCATGGCTTAGGAGGTATCTCAGAAGAGGGGTGGCACAGATGTAAGAGGCAGAGGATGGAGAGGAGTGCTGGGACTATGGCATGGCCGTCACACTCGCTAATTCACAGCAGCTATGGTCACCTGCACAGGGACAGGCCGGGAAATATGCCAGCACGAGCGAGACAGGTGCTCAGGAGGCCCCATCCCTAGCTGAGGGAGCACTGCTAAGTGATGGCTGCTAGCGTTTGGCCACTGGTAGGTTCCCATGTTCCAGTGGGTGACCACATACTCGTGTGCAGGCCATGTTTACTAGGTACGACGGTCGGAAGAAGTATGAGGGGAAGTTCTAGAGCCAGTGAGAGGAGGGATTTGGGTTGAATATAACCAAGGTACGTTATATACATCTATGAAATTATCAAAAAATCAATTTTAAAAGGGCCATTGAGATAGTTTGGTGAGTTAAGGTACCTACCGACAAGTCTGACGATATGAGTTCTATCCCCAGGACCCACACAGCGGAAGAAGAAAATTAATCCCCCACTAGGTTGTTCTCTGACCCCACACACATGCTATGTCACTGTGCGTTCACCCACACCCATACAATAAAGGAGTCAATGTAATACAACTTTAAAAAATAAATTAAAATACCCTAAAACTGCGGTTTTCAACCTTCCTAATGCTGCAACATTATAGAGTTCTTTATGTTGTGGTGACCCCCAACCATGAAATTATTTTCTCTGCTACTGCATAACTGCAATTTTGCTACTGTTATGAATCATAACATAAATATCTGATAGCAAGATATCTAATATGCAACCCCCAGAGGGGCTGAGAACCACTGTTCTAAACAAACAAACAGAAGTCATTCCTTCCTCCTACCTATTGGACAACATTGACAAAGTTCTTCCCTTGGTGGTGACAAAAACAATGGCCACTCCTTGAAGTTGCCGGGACAGACCAACATCTAGGCACTGCTCCTCCTCTGCAGATACCAACTTTAAGGTTCAGAGGAACAAAGTGACTTGCCCTGGGTCACCTATCTGACAGGCCGTAGGACAGTCTGTCCAAATCTAAAGCGTGGCTCCCTTCGGTCCGTCACTCTCTGTCATCTCTGTCACTCTCCGTCACTATCTGTCGGGAGAAGACAGCTGTCACTGCCTCTCTCTTACTTTCCAGTTCATCACACAATGTTCAGGGTGTGTGAAAAAGACAGATTCTGTGACTGGAAGGCACCAGGAAGTGCCCTCTGGCAAAAAATAACCTGTGACCTTAAGCTTTGGTTTTCCTTTCCTTCTGTCTAAGAGGAACTGAGACAAAGACAGGACTAGGCCAAACAAGTCCTCTGGTAAAAGGTCTTTGCTTGAAGTGGGCCTCAAAGAATTATACATTCTACATAAGAATGAATTAAGCTGGACCCTCCATACATCCTTAAGTGAACACTAGAAAAATTACAAGCCTCAAATGTAGGTACTAAGTAAAAGTATGGGGGTTACGTGAGAGCCAAAGTTATGTTTTTAGTTTTAATTACTGTGCCTAAGAGATCCATGAAAAACAATGCCTCTAACATGTGAGCCCCTTGCCCAGGGACAGCTACTTCCTGAAACTCTGGAGGCTATTGCATACGGGAGATCACAAGTCATATGGTTTTGCTCCCCTAAACAAGTCTGTTTGACTCAACAGCACCAGATGTGCTTGATCACATGTAGGTAGGAGGTGCACAGGCAGGAAATACGTCACGGTATACACTTGCCCCTGGCTGGACATAGGCGGGATGTACCGTAGGCAGGAAGTACATCAGGCTATATGCTTCCACCTCATTGAACCCGATGGGAAGTGTGGTGGCCTTTTGGGTTTGTCTTTATAAGCCTCTGCAAAATATGACTTAAGTTGCCAATTTTCTGGAACCCTGGAAAGGTCCTGGCCAGAGTTTATCATCCAGACAATATTTAACTAAAGTTTGCTTCAAATTTGGCTCAAAAATTATAGAACTGGTCTTTCTGTCTCAATTCTCAGGTTTAACAGTTAGGGAACAAATCCCAAGAGAGGTCATGACTACAACCAGGAACTCACAAATTTTACAGTCTGAATTCATGTGAACTGAACGATCTAGGAAACCTCAAATGGTAGCATAAATGTGGACGCTGTGGGAGTCTGAACAGTTCAAAGTTTTGCAGTAGTAGAGATCAGACCCAAGACCTTGCCATGCTTGGCAAGTTCTCCACACTAAGCTACATC
>JAQHUG010000345.1:1125625-1140519 GCA_028555095.1 Dicrostonyx torquatus | reverse complement strand
ATCTCAGCAAGAAGAAGGCTTTGACTTTGAGGTCAGCTTGTCCTACGTAGTGAGTTGTAATCCAGCCTTGGCAACAGTGTGAGGACCATGTCTCAAAAAGAAAAAAAAAGCCACTGAAACTATCTGGGTGTGGTGGTACATGCCTTTAAACCCAGCACTAGGGAGGTAGAGGTGGGAGGAGTATATTGAGTTTAAAGTCAGCCTGGCCTATGCAGTCAGTTTCTGGCCAGCCAGAGTTATAAAGTGAGACTAACTCTCAAAAAGCAAAAAATAATAAACCAAATCAAAAAACCATTTTCATCATTCACAAAGTTCAACCACGTAACAAAAACCTTCAGGAAAGCAGAGATAAACCTTTCCCGTTCCAACACCAAGGAAACAGTATTTACTCTGGGAGGGGCAGCACTGTCTATCACTAGTCTGGACCAGTGTCCTGGAAAGGTGACCCCCAAAGACCTCATTTACCATTTTGGTAGTCAGAGACAGCGCCTCTCTTACAGGCCCTAGAAGGCAACGCTCACCTCGGATGTTGGTTTCAAACACAGAGGCATTCACGTCGATATCAAAGTCCACGTTGTCCTGGAGAACTTCCACCACTCTTTGGAATTCAGAGGTATTCCCCAAAATCTGGAATGAAAGAGAACGCTGACCACACAGCTTCCCAAGCATGGACGAAGTTTAGATGCTGGTGTGGCCCTCACTCTTTAGTCAGACTGTCCTCGGTTCAGCTACGCCGAGCCAGCAACCATGCAGAAACCTAGTCTAACTTCCTGGTCCACTTAAACAGATCCTGTACAAACAAAGTAGGGGTCAGTGGTGGACATGAGCTGTTTGTAGTGCCCTGTCCTTTGTACCTTGTGGAAAACAATGCCAGTGCTTCCCAATGTTCTTTACCCCAAAGCCTCCTGCCAGAGGCCAAGCACCCTGAAGCCACTGGCTTCCTTTGCTTCGAGAGTCATTATGTGACCATACTCTGGTACTTGTGACGTATATCAGAGGCACCTTTGGGAACAAATCTCTTCCTAATAATAGACATGGCTAGCATGGCTTTTTACTCTGGCCCTGCTTTTCTGCCTTGAAAATAGACACAATTTCTGGAGTGGTGGCAGCTATGTTTCACCATGGGGCACAAAGCATGAAAATAAAAGCCTTACGATGGGAGAGGAGGAAGCTACAAAGAGCCCGAGTTTCTGGTGTCCCATTACTAATAAGACTCATTACTAGAAAAAAAAATGACCTCTTGGCTTCCTTTTTCTTTCCTTTTTATTTTTGAAAGACATATTTTATTTTGTGGGTTTGAGGGCTTTGCCTCCACACAAGTGTGCCACATTCACACTTGGTGCCCTTGGAGGCCAAAGTGGGGGGTTGGAACTCCTAGCACTGGAGTTAGAGATGGTTGTGAGCCACCCTGTGGGTGCTGGGACCCACACCCAGGCCCTCGACAAGAGCAACAGTGCTCTTAACAACTGAGCCATCTCTCCAGCCCAGAAACTGTACGCTTCAAGGATGGGTCACGTTTTCATTCAGCTTTGAGGTTCTTATCCATTTGAGGTTGGTAGGTATTGAACCCATAGCCTCATGTATAAGGCAAGTATTCTATCAACTAAGCCATATTATCCTCTCCTTTATTTTACTTGGGAAAATAAATCTGTTTAAATCATCAGTCAAATGTTACATATGTGTGTATCTACATATGTGTGTATAAACATATGTGTTGTATATGGATATATATACATGGAGGGAAAGAGCATTACAAAATAGAGGTGGAAAGAAGAGAGAGAGACTGGCACACAGAGAGAGAGAGCAAACTTGTTTGCTTAGATGGTCTCATACAACCCAGGCTGGCCTCAAACTCACTATATAAGCCAAGAATGGCCTTGGACTTCTAATGTTCCTGGAATTGTGTCACTATGCCTAACTTGATATATAATATTAATTTTTTCTGTTAATATCACCCCAAATTTTCCTTGAATACTCTTCCTCCCACAGTCACTCCTATAATTCTGGAGTGGGTAATCCCATGTCCCCAGCTGCAGAGTGGGTACTTCACTAAGACCATCCAAGGTACCCTTCCCCATATATCCCTTCCCCAAGTGATACTATTTGGAAATACATATGTGATCTAAGTCTGATCAGTAAAAACTTACTCCTTGGATTAAAAGGAAAGGATGATACTTTGACCATACTGTTTCTTAAACTGGAGTAATCCAAAAAGCAACAGGCTGACGTACTGCTTATGAAGATCAAGAACACAGCAGGCCAAGAAAGCAGAGATAAAAGGTGGAAGGAGACTCCTACTGATGTCATCTGTTTCTCTGGAACAGGTCTGAGGCTAGCCTTTGATCTAGACCTTTTAGTTATCTGATTGAGTTTGTCTTCCTGCCTAAGTCAGTTGAATTGAGCCTCTGTTTGCAGTCCAAACAATTCCTGACTATCCCAATGCTCAAGCTCTCTAGGACCGGGAGCCAGCCTACCTGCAGTCTGGTTTCTCTCGCTGTTCACCTTCCACTAGCTATCTGCTTCTGCAGTAAAACTACCCATTCTTCTTCAGTTCCCTTTCCTCCATTCAAAACTCCAGCTCCTCACTGGTGAGTGTCACCTGTTCTACCATGGCTCTGATTCTTCTTCCCTTCAGAACCCCTAAGAACTCCATCCACTACTGCCAGGGTAAACAAGACAAGATGAAAAGACCTTTGCGATGGCAGAGGCCTCATTCATCCTTGTATTTCCCCAGAGTGGCAGATGCAGCTCAGGAAGCAATTACTTGACAAATGTTTGTTGAATAAGGACACAAATCTTTCTTCACATGGCAGTCCGTGATCTCAAAGCAGAAATTTCATCTCCTGTCTCATACTTAAGAAATGCCAGTGGCTCTTCTATACTCTCAGATGAAAGACCATAGCATAGTGAGGAAGAGCTGCAGCCCCCAGGCCCTACCATCCCCCCAGTGTCACTTGTCCCTCCTCTTCCCGATTCCCAGGGGCATGGGCTTCCCTTCCATTCACTGCATTTGCTTCGATCTCCCCTGCCACAGAGCCTTGCACTAGCTGGCCTGGAACATGCTTCTTCCATCTCTTTCCCAGTTACCACCAGCTCCTCCTTCAAATTCCATCTCCACTTTCCCATCACCACCTCTGAGAACTTCTCCCGAGCTTCCTCAGTCTAGGTCAGATCTTTTTTTTTTTTTCTTTCAGGGTTTTTTATTTTGTTTTGTTTTATTTCCAAGACAGGATTTCTTTTAAATATTTCTGGCTGTCCTAGAACTCACTCCATAGACAAGGCTGGCTTTGAACTCAGAGACTGGCCTGCCTCTGCCTCTTCCTTCCCAGTGCTGGAACTAAAGGCGTGTACTACCACACCCAGCCAGATCATTTTTGTTAAAAACTTTCCAATACAAAGCCCTGGTCTCAATGGGTGATTATCATTTTTTTATGGCTATTCTTTGATTCTGTGTATGCTAACATCTCAAACTCCAGGCAATCAGAGGTCATTTCTGTTTAAACTTGCCATTTTGACTCTCAAGTTTAGCTTCATGCTTGGGATTTAGTTGTCTTCAATAACTATTTGATAAATAGATAAGAACATACAAATTAACATAAAAAATTATAAGCCAAACCATATTTATATAGTGATCATAGTTACATAAATATTATAGATGTATAAAAATGAGGAGTGGCCAGGCAGGGTGGTAAATCTTTATCATCTCGGCACTGGAGAGGCTGAGGCAAGAAGATTGCCAAGCTTGAGGTCTGCCTGGCTAAGCAACAAAACCCTGGGTGGGGTGTGTGAACAGGAGACAGTCACAGATTTGAGTCACATAAAATTAAGTTTAAGTCCGAGTTCTGTTTTTACTCTTTCTAGGCATCACATTTCTCAGCTATAGGAAGGAATAAAATAATGAAGTCATAAAACCATGAGATTATTAGAAGGATTAAATAGGATGATGCATGTGTTGTAAATAAGAAGTAATCACGGGAAACTATGTGGAAGTCTATAGGTTCCCAACAGGGAGCACTATTTTGAGTGGTTATAGAAACTTTATCAAGTGAGTCTAGCTGGAGGAAGTAAGTAACTGGGTGGGAGGAGCATGGGGGAGGGCCTTGTCCCTGGTCCATCCTATCTCCTGATCCCTGTTTCCTATTCACCATGAGATGAAGAAGCATCTCTGCCACATTATTGCCCAAGCACACAGAGCTAGACAACCATGTGCTGAAGCCTCTGAAACCATGAGCCTAAATAAACCCTTCCTCCTTTTAAACTGTTCTCTTGTGTGGCCACAGCTGTGATAAACACTGACTAACACAGTCTGCAAAGGCCCTAGCACAAGGCATACACATGACACAGTAAGCAGTGCTGTTATCTTACGGTCACTGCACATGGCTACTAGAACGTCTCTGTGTCCCTCACTGGCCTGGGCAAGTCTACCGCAGGTCCTCCATAAATATTTGTTCAATGACTGAACCTGCATAAGTTGGTTTTCTCTTGGAACTTGGCATTCTGTACTATGCAGTTGGGTAACCAGGGCCAGGTGGCTCAGAATCATGAGATAAACACCTAGCGGAAAAATTTACTTTTTACCCACAGACAAGCAACCAAAAGAGGAAGGATGTCGTCTAGGCAATGGTAGCGAGGGAAAGAAACAGGATACTTACCAGCAAGGTGTCCAGGGCATCAATCAGCGTCAGAGAGAAACTGTAAAAAAAAAAAAAAAAAGTCCCAACTGCTTCATAAGAACATCAAACACCAGATTCATAACCGCCCAGATCAGATTCGCCCAAAACTCAAATGAGGCACAGTGATGTCCTTAAATATCCCATGTATAGTTACAACTGAGGAACCGGAGGGGAAGTCAGAGCCTTCTGACTACCTGATGTAGCTCAGCTGTAATGAACATTTGCCCATGTTTCCTGGCATCTTCCTTACCATGGAGAGGAAACACAAGATTATAACGCACTAACAGCTGGAGAATGCTCAAGGTTGCATCACTTATAACATCAAAAAGCTAGAAATTACTGGTTGCTCACAAGCTGAGTGATGAACAAATTATGATATGGACAAATACAAATCTATGACATTATTAAGACATGGTTATCGGAGTTCTATGTACCAATGAGAAGAACATGCTGTTAAGTGAAAAAACACCAGGTACGAAGTAAACTATATAGCATGTTTTCATCTGTACTTCCAATAAAAAAAAAGCCATACTAGGGGCTGGACAGATGGCTCAGGGGTTAAGAGTGCTTATTGCTCTTGCAGAGGACCTGAGTTTGACTCCTGCAACAACATGGGGGCTCAGAACTGCTGGCAACTGCAGTTTCAGAGACTCTAGCCAGGAGCCTCTACAGGCTCCTGCACACATATGGTACACCTAAATTGGTGCAAAACAAACACACAAATCATTAATAAAATTTAAAAAGCCATACTGACAGAAAATAGGTGTGCTGCTGTTAGGGCCACTAATAGCAGAGCGATAATTTATAGGGTACATGGGAATTTTTTTGGGTAAAGAAGTATTCTAGGGCTGGAGATGGCTCAGAGGTTAAGAGCCAGGAGTAATAGTGAACACCTGCAATCTCAGCTTAGGAAGTGAAGGCAGAAGCGCCAGGAGTTTGAGGTCATTCTCAGCTATGTAGCGAGTGTGAAGCCAGCCTGGGCTATGTCAGACCCTATCTGAAACACACACACACACACACACACACAGATTATAGCCCTAATCCCCAAGAGTGTAAGAGAATTAAATGGAACAACACTGAAAAACACATGGCACAGTGTTCAATCCCTGTCCGTTTCTGCTAATGCAATGATTCTTCACTGAGCTGGGATTTTATTCTAGTGAAATTGAAAATTGTGATAGCACAGGAATTACTAACAGAAAACGAATCAAGTGACTTGTGTGCATGGTGGTGAGGGGAACTGAAACTGGGGAGGTGATGAAGATAGCGGTGACATGAAACAGTGGTATGAAGACAGAGGGGAAATATTTTCCAGTCACACAGAGAACACAACTACAAAGGACCTCACATCTGGGGAGGGTAACACCCCCTCCTGGAGATGGGTGCCCATCTATAAAATGTTGAGTTTTCTGACTCTTGGAAGTTCTTTCAAAATATTGTGCCCAAGTGTTCATGTGTGGTGCCAGTTCCTGCTGAGGGTGAGTCCATAGGTCTAGCCTACCAGATTAATCCAAGACTTTCTGTACCCTGAAAGCTGTGTAGACTCTGACAGCGTTGGTTTGGGAAGGGTTGAATCAGCCCAGGACGGAAGCGTTCCAGAATCGGTGAGACCTTGAAGCCACCAGCCCTCCTAAGACCCCAGCCAACCCCCTTGGCCCTCAAGCTCGCGCTACCTGCCCCAGGTGTCGTGCCCGTCACAGGTGAGAGGTCTCAGCTCATCGTAGGGAAAGGCATTTTCCAGGTAACTGTCGTAGGCGTGGTAGAACATGGCCTTGACTCGCTCCCTGGTGCGAGGGATGAGAAATAAGGTAGGGGGCCAGAACCCAAAAACCAGGCGGGAGAAAGGAGCAGACACAGGACGGAGAGTGGGAACCACCATGTGATTTCTGCCGAGGGCCCAGCAGCGGGACCGATCACGTCAGGGTAGGGGTCCTGGGGCAGAGGGAAGGGAAGGGGCTCGGTGGGCGCTTGCCAGTCCCCAGCCGTGGAGAGCAGGAGCCTAGCCCCCTTCACCTGTAGTGGGCGGGGTCGGGCGCGGTGCCGTCGGGGCCTGGCGCACCATGGTGCAAGGGCAGGAGCACGCACACGAGGCCGAGCGGGAGGAGCAGCCGGAAAGGCATAGAGCTCGTGTCCTGTCAGTGCCGCCGCAGCAGCTGCAGCCACCGCCACCCGCTCATCCTCCGAGCCGCTGCTGGTTCTTCCGGGGATACGCACCACGACGCCTGCGCAGAGGGCAATAAGCCACTCATTTCCTGACTACAAGACCCAGGATGCAATGGGCAGTGGAACCCAGGCAAAAGAGCATCTCGGGATATCTACTCTACAGAGAGGAGTTCAACGTGTCTTAAGGACAGTGGCTGCTGTGGCTACTGTTAGTGATGTTTTCGTAACCCCAGTTTCCGTTTGCTGAGCCCTTACTGCGTAGTAAAGCGTCAAGGAGCACTTTACAGGTGCTGTCTAAATTAGTTTCTTTTTTTCCAAATACCTTTTTAAGAAGGACCCAAGATTTGAGAAGATATATGTGTAAAGATGGATGAAAAGTGTTCAGCTTTGACCATTATTAGACACAGGGTTTCCCAACCACTTCCCCGATTGTGTAAGTAAACTCTAGAATTGTTTTCCCAAAGCCGTCACTCTTAAGGTTTGCAGAAATCCCTTTTGTTCTAGGAATTTGTAAATTTATAACAGTCTTTCATTTTAAGATGCCATGACATCATTGTCCCTTCAGTCTCTAAATCAACGAGAACTTTGCCCGTCCCAGTACCCCAGACTGCCTCAGTGGCTGCTGCCCTTCATTGTCCCCGGCACTACTGCTTTGAGAACATCTGGGCATTTTTCCCACTTCCTTTCTTGCTGGGTCCTGGACTTCGTCAGCGCATTAGCCACAGCAACACCCATCCTGGTCAGTGTGGTGAACTGTAGAGACAACCCTGGGTTTGTAGTTAATGTGGCTTCATTACAACTCGGCCATTCACACACAACCTATCTGTGTAACCCTAAAGGAGCCTCTCCCCTCCTCTAGGCCCAGCATCCACGTTTATAAAAGAAAGGATTTGACCAATCGGATCTTTGAGATCCTTTTAGACTTTGCTCTAATTCTAGCGTTGCTCACTCTTTGCTGAAAAAAGCCAGAGGAAACGCCTGCTCGGTTTATTGAGTACAGCGCAGGTAGTCTTGGCCTCCTTTTTAAGATTATTGTTCGTTGACAATTTCATATATGTGTGTGTATGTTCTGGTCAGTGCCCCTCCCCATTGCCCTCCATCCTCCTCCTCTGCTCTGGCTGACTCCTTTTACCCTAGCAAGCCCCTCCTACTTCTATATTTTTTGCAGCTGTTGTTTGTGACACACTAAGTTTAATTAGAGCCGCTCATATGAGCGTAGGGGAAGAGTTATGGACAAGTTTTGGGTTCAGTGTAATTTTGTGATTTTATTTACTTATGTATATGAGGGTTTTATCTGCATGCATCTCTATGCATCACATACATGCCTGGTCCCCTCTGAGGCCAGAAAAGGGTATGGGATCCTCTGGGGCTGGAATTTAAGATATTGTGAATCTCCATGTGGGTACTGGGAATTGAACCCAGGTACTCTAGAAAAGCAGCCAGTGATCTTAACCATTGATCCATCTCTCCAACCCCAATCCAGCATTCTTGAAAATGTCCCTCAGTAAGTGTCCCAAAGTGCCATTAGTTGGCAAGCAAATTGAACACCATATCTAACCCAAAGACACTGAATGGTGCAGGGTCAAGGGTAAATGTATGGGTGTTAAACTGGGGCATTAGAAGTGTGAACTCACCTTTTTTCTCTATCTCTCTTCTCTGTAAATTAGAAAGAATATTAATATCTGCTTAATAGAATTTGAGAATTTAGTAAATTACATAAAATGCCTACAATACTGCCAGAGCAAACACTGAATAACTAGGAGAATATGTTTTTTGAAAATGCCATCGAGGGGCCAGGTAGAAGGGAGATGACAGGAAACTGAGACCTGGATAACAACACAGAGACACTGTATGAGTTTCCCAAGATACTGTAACAAATTATCATCAACTTGGTAGCATAAAACAAGAGAAATGTATTTTCCCATTTTGTTTTCGTTTGGGTTTTTATTGCTGTGAAGAGACACCATGACCACTGCAATTGTTATAAAGAAAACATTTAATTGGGATGGCTGGCTAACAGTTTCAGAGGTTCGATCCATTATCACCAGGGTGGGGAGAATGGCAGCATGCAAGCAGACATGGGGCTGGAGCTGAGAGTCCTTACCTCTTCTTGATCTGCAGGCAACAGAACATCGACTGACTGTCACACTGAGGGAAGCTTGAGCAAAGGAGACCTCACAGCCCACCCCTACAGTGACACACTTTTTCTAACATGGCCACACCTCCTAATAGTGCCAGTCCCTTTGGGGGCCATTTTCTTTCAAAGCACCACACATTTCTGAAGTACAGAAGTGTGGTAGTTTGAATGAAAATGGCCTCATAGGTTCAGAGGGACTGGCACTATTGAGAGGTGTGGCCTTGATGGAGCAGGTGTGTTGTAGAATATTTATTTACACTGCAAAGATATATCTCTGCCTAAGGCACCTTCTGATTGGTTTAATAAAGAGCTAAATGGCCAATAGCTGGGCAGGAGAAACAGGCGAGACTTCCAGGGAAAGAGAGGAAAGGAAAATGAATCTAGGTCCATAGAGTTTACCAGCAGACTCAGAACAAGTTGGATGTGCCATACAAAGAAGTGGTAACCGAGCCACGTGGCAGAATGTAGATTTAAAAATATGGGTTAATTAACTTATAAGAGATAGTTGGGGAAAATCCTAAACTAAGACCAAGCTTTCATAATTAATAATAAGTCTCTGGGTATTATTTGTGGACTGGCTGTCCAAAGATAGTCTGACAAGAAAGCTTGGTACACTTGGTACATGGGTGTGGTGTTGGAGGAAGTGTGTCACTGGGGGTGGGCTTTGAGGTCTCAGAAGTTCAAGCCAGGGCTAGTGTATCTCAGTCTCTTCCTGCTGCCTGCAGATACAGGTGTAGAACTCTCAGCTACCTCTCCAGCACCACACCTGCCTGCACGGCACATGCTTGCTACCATGATGACAATGGAGTAAACCTCTGAGCTCTAAGCCAGCTCCGATTAAGTGTTTTCCTTTATAAGAGTTGCTGTAGTCATGCATCTCTTCACAGCAATAGAAATCCTAATAGCAATAGAAGACCAGAAGCCCAACGTTGGTTTCACTGAGCCTAAACCAACATTTTGAAAAAGTCACCCTCCCTTCAAATGCTTAAAGCGAGAGACTGCTTTATCTTAGGGTTTCTACCGCTGTGAAGAAACACCATGAATAAGAGCAATGTGGGGAGGAGAAGGCTGCTTTGACTGACATCTCCTAAATCACTGTTCACTGAGGAAAGCTCAGGGAGGAACTCCAACTGGAGCTGAGGCAGAGATCATGGAAGGATGCTGCTTACTGGCTTGCTCCTCATAGCTCATTCAGTCTGCTTTCTTATAGAACCCCGGGCCACCAGCCTGGGATGGCACCACCCATAATGGCCTGGACCCTCCCCCATCGCTCACTAATTAAGAGAATATTCTACAGGCTTGCCAGGGCTAGCTACACAGAGAAACCTTGTCTCAAAAAAGCAAGAACAAAAACAATGTATACAATCATTATGCTGGGACTTTTCACCTCCACTGTCCTATTTAATCTGCAGGCATCCTTTCTTGCCTTGTCAATTTTTAGATTTAAAATCTAGAGGTTTAGGCAGTTAGGTGATTCACTCTGAGTCTCTTTACATGTAAATATTTTAGTTTATTTCACTGGACCACAACCTCCAAGCTAGATCATAAACAAAGTGAGGAGTGAAGCCAGGATAGAAGAATTATAATCCTTTCCAAGGGGGGGGGGAAGAATTTTTTTCTCACCAGAGAACTGTGAAATCAGTCACAAAAGAATCATGAAAATGTAAATCTTGGTTTTATTTATTCTGTGAGTGTTGAAAGCTATGTTTTACCGAAATAGCAAAAGAAATTGAGAACCTTAACCATTTCCGTTTTGTTCCTAGAGGCATGTATTTCCAAATGTAGGCAGCCTTCCCCATGCCTCCAGCAAATACTTCATCTGAATAGGAGACAAAAAAGCTAACTACAGGGCTTGTAATATGGGAAATGGTGTATAGGCTAAGATGACTTTCATAATAAAAAAGGCCTGCACCTGAAAAATACTTTGTGCCTATGCTAAGCTAAAAAGTGGCCCTTTGATGTTTACGGCATTGGTCCTGTAACCTGTGTTATCATATTTTGAAAGATTCCTTGAAGGTGTTATTAAGGTTCTTGAAAGAGGAGATTATTCAATATTTTCCTTTTTGTTGTTGTTGTTTTGGTTTGGTTTTTTATGTTATTTATTTATTTGTTTGTTTGTTTGTTTGTTTTTCAAGACAGGGTTTCTCTGTGTATCCCTGGCTGTCCTGGAACTCACTCTGTAAACCAGACTGGCCACAAACTCACAGATCCACTTGCCTCTGTCTCCTGAATGTAGAAGGGGAATTAAAGGCATGTGCCACCACTACATAGCATATATATTGTCACATATATTGTTCTTTATAAATATTAATTCTTTTCCCTGCCTTCCTCTGGAATAGCTATTTGTTTTCCATTCTCTTCTAATAGTGCTAGGGGTCGGAGGCAACAACACTTACCCTCAAGAGTTTGAGACTTAGTGCTGAGCACAAAACTATTACTACAAAACAACCAAGCCATGGCCTTTTCTCTTGTAGACCTTGCAATTTTGTTGGAAAGGAAAGATGTTTGTTGGTGAATGCTTGGTGGGTAATTGGAATAGAGAAAAAGGCCCATGTTGTGGGATAGAATATTTGTTTAACTATGTAAAGATATGTTGCATTTTGTTTATTTGTTTAACTATGTAAAGATGCGTTACTGTTTTACCTGATTGGTCTAATAAAAAGCTGAATGGCCAATAGCTAGGCAGAAGAGGGATAGGCAGGGTTGGTGGACAGAGAGAAAAGGGGAGTCAGACAGACAAGACAGGAGAAGCAGGAAATCAGGATGGATGGTATGTAGATGTGGTAAACGAGCCTCGGGGCTGCACAATGATTAATATAAATGGGTTCATTTAAATTAAAAGAAAGAAAAAAAGAAAAGAAGCTAGTTAGAAACAAGCCTAAGATAGGACCAACCCTTATAATGAATAAGTCCCTATGTCATGATTTAGGGGCTGGTGGTCCAGGAAAACCTGCTACAGTCTTGTCTTCTTGTGGGTAAACAGAGTTTAGAAGGCACTTGGATCATATCAGTAACCAAGAGCGATGACCTTGGACAGTGTATTGAGTATAGTAAACCTCACAATGGTAATTAGTGGGTCTCCGTTCTATTACTGGTTTAGCCATTTTCTTTGTGTGATCCTGGGTGAGTCATTTTCCTTTTTAGGGACTCAGTTTCCATATCTGGAAAGCAAATGAATGAGACTACCTCTCAGCATAAAAAAATTGCAAATTCACTCAGACTTATTGAAGGAAAAAACAATCAGAAAACAGAAATCAACAGTCTTGGACTACAGAAATCCCCTCAGAAACACTCATGAAGCAAAACACAACTTGGACAACATTCCAAACGGAATGAACTATTTGTCAAGTGGAGGAAGAGAAGTAGGATGAGGTCAGCAGGAGTGGGGAGAGGTAAAGCAGGAGGAAGAAAAGTCTTCATACAGCGGTTTATGTCTTGCAGATGTACCGCTCTTAGTACTTCCTATGTGTCAGTGTCATTGATCCCAACCACTACCTTCCACCTGTAGTATTAGCACCATTTTAGGGATTTTTTAAAATAGAAGCACAACTTTTAAAAGATTTAGTGTGTGTGTGTGTGTGTGTGTGTGTGTGTGTGTGTGTGTGTGCGCACATGTGAGTGCATATGCCCACGAGACCAGAAGAGGGTATCATAAGCCCTACAAATGGAATTACAGGCAATCACAAACCAGACTCTGGCCCTCTACAAGTGTACAATGTCCTCTTGACCCGGAATCACATCTCCAGCTCCTCAAAGCACAAATTTTCAAAGTCAAAGTGAGGTTTAAATAACCAGCCACGTATCATGTCTAATAAGCATCAGAGCCAATATTTGGAGCCAGGCAAGCTACATTCTCCCGTACTGATGAGAATAATGAAAAGCCAGTTCAGAAAAGTGGCAGTCTGCTCCACTCCTACAGCATTTGATGTCATTCCAGGCTCAGCATTCCCTTCCATTTTGTTGGAAAGCCAGAAAAAGAAGTTCAGTCGCTGAGGTTGGAAGTTAGGTGCCCTTTGGCCCATATGCTGAACTTGCAGCTGAGGACTAGCTGGAAATCCCTTTTCCAGGATCTGAAGGTCAGGAGGTTCAAGTGGTTTCTCTCTGCTCCCAGCGCAGTTTGTCCATTACATACTTTATGACTGCCAAGAACTAACTAGTTTGTTCCTAGGAAGCTCTCCATCTGCTGCCGTGGAGAAATGCTTGCATTTCCCCTGTGCCCAGCATGTCCAAACATTGGCATGGTAACTCCCTGGCCAGACTCCTACACGTTTTCCTAACACGCTCATGTTTCATGTGAACTCAGACTTATTACTGAGTCTACAACTGAGCTGCAATCTTAAAAACAGTGAAAATGATATGATCTGTTATACACATCTTATATTTTCAGTACAGGACATTGAACCTGGGGTCTTGAGTATCCTAGGCAAGCGCTCTGCTCTGACCTATCTCCTCAGCCCCACAATGTTAAAGGGGAAAACATTTGAAAGGGGGAAGTAAATGTGAAATGACGGAACCAAATGGCAGGACTTTCCATGGCATCGACTGCCATTGTAGGAAGATCCAATTCTTTAAAAGAAAATCTGTTCCTGTTAATCAGAAAGTGGGGGTGTGGAGGAGGTGTTTCGGTGTGAAGCAGATGCTTTCTTTGCCAGTTTGATGGAACCCACCAAGCCCCATACCACACCAAGCTGAAGAAGGGAGATAATGGTTTCATCCTATAGTTTTCTTGTATTGTGGCTCCAAATTCTGCCAATAATTTGTGCAAGAACAGAAAAAATTTTTGTAGAGAAAAAAAGTCTAATAAAATTCGAATTCTTTCAACAAAAGCTTGAGCTTTATAATTAAAACTTTTAGGTGTCTTGTGAATTAGCTAAATAGTGTTAAGAACAATGATACAAAACATGTTTCTAAGGGAAGAACATGACTGTGAGACATTTAGGGGTGGGGGGCATCTAAACAGTGGTACACACAGTCCCATGTGACATTTTGATGTCATGATAAGTCATTGACCAGCAAATCTATTTAAGAGCCTCTGAAGCTGGGTGTGGCAATATATGCTCACAATCCCAGCACTCAGGAGGCTGAAGCAGAGTGCGTAAGGCCACCCTGAGATACCTACCGAAGCTGGGTGTGGTAACATAGGCTGTAATCCCAGCACTTGGGAGGCTGAGGCATGAGAACTGAGTGCATAAGGCCAGCCTTTACTGAGTGTAAAGGGAGACTGCCCGTTCATCTCCCAGCCTCCCAGACCCAAATAATCAACACAGAAACTACATTAATTACAACACTGCTTGGCCAATGATTCAGATGTATTTCTAGCTAGCGCTTACATCTTGAATTAACCCGTTTCTATTTTATATTTTACCACAAGAATCGTGTTTGTTACTTCCTGACTCTGCCTACTCTCTCAATATGTCTCTGTTCAGATTTCCTGACTGGCTTTATTCCGCCATGTCATAGGTCTAAGCAGCTTCTTAATTGACCTATGGTAATAAGACATATTCACAACATGCAGAGGGAAACCCCACATCAACTGAGACTCTGTTCAAAAAACAACAAAAAGATTAACAAGGGGCTGGAGAGATGGCTTAGAGGTTAAGAGCACTGGCTGCTCTTCCAAAAGATCTGAGTGTTAGGCCTTATGAAGCCCGGGCGTGAGGCCCAGTGTAACTTCCTGAGCCTAACTTGAGTTTGGTGAGGAGTGACTCAGAAGAGCCTGACCTAGGCCCGCCTCTGCCCAGCCACTGCTGACGTGGCAGGATATTATTGGCCCTTATTCCTTACTCCACCTCACCACATCCCAACCTGCTCCCTATCTCAACCATATATAAGTTCCTGCCTGATGCACTAAAGAGAGATCCTGCTTCAACAGACTCCCAACTCAGTGTGTGTTTCTCCCTGGTGGCCAGCGGGGAGGTCTG
>JAQHUG010000345.1:1105521-1116643 GCA_028555095.1 Dicrostonyx torquatus | reverse complement strand
ACCATTTTATTTTTACCATAACAGCCTTAGTGTTTCTGTAGGGTTGTGAAGATTCCATAGGTTGTGTATTGCTGTGAAGAGACACCATGACCACTGCAACTCATAACGGAAAACATTTAATTGGGGCAGGCTTACAGTTTCAGAGATTCAGTCCATTATTGTCATGGCAGGTGGCACGCAGACAGATATGGTACTGCAGAAGGGGCTAATAATTCTACATCTTGATCAACAGGCAACAGATGCAGTCTGTATTCCACCTTGGGTGTAGCTTGAGCATAGGAGACCTCAAAGCCCACCCCCACAGCGACACACTTCTTTCAACATGGCCACACCTCCTAGTAGTGTCACTCCCTTTGGGGACCATTTTCTTCCAACCACCACAAAGGTAGACAATATTCCTGAGGATACACATGTGTATGCGCGCACACACACAAGTACATGCACACCCCAGACACACATATAAGCGCATGCACTAAAAGCTTTTCAGATTACTGTATGGAGATTAAATTAATAAACTTTGGCATCATAAAGAAGTTCAGATGTTAATTTTTGCTGTGTAACCTGAGGTAAGTAATTTAATTCCTCTGAACATGGTTCTTTTAGCAAATTGCTAGTGTTGATGAAACCTACCTCATAAAACTGGCATTTGGATAGAATTATTTATGTAAAGACTGGGCACTGCTTGTGGATAGCGATAAATGGATGTTAGCAATGAGAATTCATAGCACAGTCTCACTGCTTCTCTTCCAGGGCTCTGATGTGTAAGGATGGTCCTTGGAAGACAGCTATTGCTCTACCACCCGTGTCTGTGACAGGTCTGAGCGTGGTGGGACAGCCCTCCGTGTACTGTGGAAGACGTGCCTCCAGCTGAACCCCAGTTGCTTACATCAAAGGCAGGGAAAATTTGGGGGGCATGAGGGAAGAGGAGCCCCTCATCTAGTCATTGGTTGAAGCATCGTAGCAGCAGCAGAGCAAGAGCTGAAGCCCAGCCGACAGCTGCTCAAGGTCTTTCTCCCTTCCCAGCTAGAAACCTGCAATTTTCTACGACTCTCAGCAGAAACCCTACTTTCTGAGAAGGACAAGTACTAAACGCCTTGCGCAACACTAGTGGCTCCTGGCTTTACCTTATCAGATTCTAGTTCCGTCAGTAGCACTCCAAAGCCAGTGTAATCTCACTTACAAAAGCGGGCAGGGCAGTGGGGGTTGGAGAGGTGACTCTGTGGTTACTCTTTTTCCAGGGGACCTGGGTTTGATTCCTAGAACCTACAGGGTGACTTACGACCTTTCTTAACTACAGTTCCAGGGGATCCAGTGCCCTCTTCTGGCCTCCACAGGCACTGGCCAAGCACACAGCATATATAGATACAGGCAGGCAAAACATTCATACACATGAAATAATAAATAAAATGTTTAAGACAGAAAAAGAGAGAGGAGGGAAAAGCCTTCAGCAACTAAATTATTTATTTACTATCGTGTGTACATGGTGTGCCTGCATGTGTGCACGCATGCGTGTGTGTACGTGCCTATGAGCGTGTGTGAGTGTGTGTGTGTGTGTGTGTGTGTGTGTGTGTGTGTTCTGTGTTCTAACTCAGGCCAGAGGCCTGTGTGAAAGGACCTCTACTAGCTGAGCCATCTCACCAATTTTTTGAGATGTAACTTGAGAACCTCCAAAACGGTGTACACAGTTAACACTAAGACAGTTTAACTGTGAGTCTCCTATGAGGAGCCCAGAGCCACTGGCGTATACTTTCCTTTCTGCTGCTCTCGGAGAAGCCTGTGCCTGTTTTCTGGGCTGTGACTTACTTTCTTCTGAGCACCTCTCTTTCTCCTGAGCCTTTCACTTAAGCCTACATTATGACCCATTGCATAAAATCTCCATTTCATCACACACCTGCCTGTCTTGAAATTCTTTTCAGTGTCAAAGCCACAAAGCCTGTTTTAGGCCAAGTCAAGAGCTCTAAAATCTAGGGAAACCCAGGCTTCGGAGGGTGACGGAGTGGAACTGGGCCTCCATCCCCTCCCAGCTGACATCCGTGCTCATCCCAAATTGGCTCCCGCGTGAGGATAGTGGTTGAGGTGTGAAGTTCATTTCCTTCCATCTCAAAACACTGTTCCAGCCCTCAAAGGACGAAAAGTAAAGCAAAGAGACTCGCGAGCTCATTAGGAATCAGCGAAACAAACGTCAAGTCAAACCAAACTGAAATGTCGTTTTACACCACCCACCTGGTGCTACCAAGGGCTGGCACGGATGTGAAGCAGGGAACTCCGCACTGCTGGGAATGCAAATTAGCACACATCTTTGTAAAAGATTTTGGCACTATCTACCCAAATTGAAAACCACATACCGTGTGACTCAGCAAGTCCACGCCCAGGTGCGCAGCTACTCAAACTCTCCCATCGATACACAAGAGATCATGAACATGATTGTACATGCTAGTATCTTTTATAACGTGCAATAAACAAATAAACATAGATGTTAAGACGGAGAGATGGGTCAGTCAAAACCCTCCCTGCCTTTCAATCATGGGGACCTGAGTCCGGTCTCCAGCGCCCACATAAAAGGCCCAGCCATGGTGCACCTGACATCCCACCACTAGAGACAGAGGCAGGATGAGGCATCATGGGCTTGCTGGCCTGCCAATCAGTAAGCTCCAGGTTCAGTGAGAGACCCTGTCTCAGAAAATAAGATGAAAGGCTGGGGAAGTGGCTCAGGGGTGAAAACGCAGAAACCTGGAACCCAGGTAAATGAAGGTGGGCATCATGACCCGCCTGTAACTCCAGCCTCTGAAGGCGGAGCCAGTGACCCCCAGAGCAAGCTGGCTAGTGAGACTAACTTTATTCAAACTCTGGGTCCAAAAGAAATTAAGTACATTTAGTGACAGGGAGGCTCGTGCATGCCAGAGTCAGGTCTTGCCTTTTACCATGTGAATCCTGGGAGCAAACTCAGGTGGTCAGGCTCCTGGCAAGGTTGCTAACACGCTGAGCCAGCTCACTGGCCTCAAGTTCTCCGTGACTGAGTGACCCTGACTCAAAGAATAAGGTGGAAGGGTGATCAAAGAAGATCCCTGACATCAGCCTTGCGCTTCTGCATACATGTGTACACAAGTACTCCCTTTCACACTCATTTGTGTCTACATATGTGTGAACATGAATGCACATATGCACACATATATACACATTAAAAGGAAAAAGAACAAGATAGAGAATGATTAAGGAAGACACGCAACCATCTACCTCTGTCCTCCACACATATGTGCATATGTGCATACAGAAACACATACACATGTGAGCAAACACACAAAAATGGAATGTATTTGGCTGTAACAATGACTGTACCTTTACGCAAGCGAGAGGCACAGGTTGCAGAGGACTAATGCATGCCAGTGTCATTTCCACAAAGTGGAAGATGCCACTGTATCATTTAAGATGCATGCAGATATTGCGTAAGTATACAGAAATGCAAAGAAATGGGAAAATAGTCAATTTTCATTTTCATTCGATGTTGTTAATCCAGTGGTCAACACAAAGGAGAGAGCCACAAGTGAGAATAAGTGAATGTCGTTTCAGTTTCATTTGTCATATCTCTTCTAGGGGGTGGGGATAGATGTGTTTACAATATAATTCTATGAACATGAAGTAATAATTCTTCAAATACAAGATAGTTTATGATCATTTTTAAAAATTCATGACAATGTAATTGGTCACAATTTAAGTCATTCCTCTTTGAAGCCCCTGTTCTTCCATCTGGAGGAAGAGGATGAGCTGGAGAATCTGCATCAGCGGAGAGGTGAGCATGGGAGTGCCCACAAGAACTGAGTTCAGAGAACGGGAGCCTGTATATAACATGGTTTGCTCCAGACGCCACTGCGACACCACGAAGGATATAAAATACACAGTTAAAATTCCTCTACAGGCCCTTGATCCAGTCTTGTTCCCCAGAGGCAACCTAGAGCCTCAGCCAGCCTCCAGACATTCTCCCGTGCATTCGAACAGACAGACACACACATAGTTAAGGGATATGAGGACAGAATTAGAAGTGCATTACCTGGACAGCAGTGTATTTTAAAATAAATACGACATGGGAAATGGATTTGGCTTGCAATTTCTACTGCACCATCAATGTCTCATTGATTCTTCCATGTCATTCTCTCCTCCCACCCTTTCCCACACCACAGATTAATCTAGTATAGGGATGCACCTTAACCTATTACTTAAAATTCTTGTTTTTAATTAAGCAGGAAATATATGATCATATTCTAGATGTAAAAATAACCATTTAAAACAATTATATTTATAATGGGAAAAAACTCTTTTCACAATAGTGGTAATTTTTTTCACAAGGATTTCCCACTCCTATTGCTTTCTCTCTCTCTCTCTCTCTCTCTCTCTCTCTCTCTCTCTCTCTCTGCCTCCTTCCTTTCCTCCCTCCCTCTCCTCCCCTCCCCTCCCCTCCCTAGAAATAAACCATTGTTTTACCTAATACATATTCCTCCAGATTCATTTGCTCCCATACAGAAACAAGTGTGCTTGGTTGTTGTGTGGCTGACAGCTGAACAAATGGCTCTAAGCTGCATATAGTGGTCTATAGCTTATTTCTAGAGAAGTGTATCATGACGACCTCATTCTGTCATTCCTTTAGCTGGTGTGTCTGTGTGATATGAATCATTGGATCAGCATGGAGCAAGATGGACAGCCTCTCTTCCCAAGGAGCTTGCATTTTTGGTGAGAAATTCAGACAACAAACATACAAATAAGTAATACAACTTCAAGTGATTCTAAGCAATATGAAAATTAAGTGGGCACTTTGAAGAGAAGATTTTGGATTTTGTTTTTTACTTCTGAGTCATATTTCACCATAGGGACTTTCCTAATCTGGGAGACTGACTTTTAAGTCCATCTACTTGCTTCCCAAAATAAGATCTGCATTTCATACTGCTGTCCAAAAGACATCACAGAAACATACCGCCATGCACACCATCAACACATGAATGGATAAAGAAAATGTGGCTTATAAGTAAAATAGAATTCTCTTTAGCCAAAGGGGGAAATTAAATTGTAATATTTACAGGAGAGAATATGGAATTGCAAGTCATTTGTCCTGTTAAGTGAAATCACTATATTTGGAATGACAAATCCCGCATGTTTTCTCCCATATGTGGAGTGTGTGAGTGCATGTGTGCGCGCATGTGTGTGCATGTGTGTGCGTGTGTGCACAAATGTGTGTGCGTGTGTGTGCCTGTGTGCACGCGCACTGAACTTATAAAGGAGATGAAAGGGATGGGCAATGGAAGGGGACCAAACAGAGGAGGGCAAGGAGATGAGGGAAGACATCAGAGGAGGAAGACAGATAAGAACAAAGTTTACTTTCATATATATATATTTACTTTCATATATATTCATATATATGTATATATACATATACATATATATATATGAAAATGC
Organism: Dicrostonyx torquatus; assembly: GCA_028555095.1. Classification (NCBI taxonomy): domain Eukaryota; kingdom Metazoa; phylum Chordata; class Mammalia; order Rodentia; family Cricetidae; genus Dicrostonyx; species Dicrostonyx torquatus. The sequence continues at coordinate 1,111,201 of JAQHUG010000345.1, read as the reverse complement.
CATAATGAAACCCACTACTGTGCATGCTAACTTAAAAAGATGCATGAGAGGCCAGGCACAGAGGCTCATGTCTTTAATCCCAGCACTCAAGGAGGTAGGGACCGCTGAATCTATGTGAGTTCAAAACCAACTTGATACAGATAGTGAGACTCTGTTTTAGAAAAAAGAAGAAAATGCACTAACCAAAAATGCCCATATATAAGTGAACACTATTTCAGGAAATATTGCTTACTAAGAATGATACACAAAATTTCTTATTCTGTTCTATTTCATAAAAAAAACCAAACATGCTAACTGTGATGTCATTGTCCACTAAATGACTATGACCTGTTTGATGCTGAGGTTTGTCTCGATCATTCATAAATCTCTGTTACAAGCGATGAGCTCCTATATACTCACTGTGACTATTTCTGAGACCCACACTCCCGATTGTGTAATTCCCATACTTAAACTTCTGATAAAAATATAGGCATTTATCCTGGAAAGCAAAATTCCAATCCTGAATCTGTCGTCATCACGACGTACAAACTTTGGCCAAGCCCCTACATTTCTTCGGATCTCAGTTTCCCCATCAGTAACCTAATGATCTCTACATGCTTGGAGTCGGCAACATCGAAGCAGACGCCCCACCCCCTGACTCAGCGGCCGCCGGACTTCTCACCAAGCCCTTCTCCCCCTTTTCCGCTTGTCCTCAAGCCTCGGAAGCAAGCAACCAGAGGGGAAGGGAACAGGCAGGTCCAGGCAGGAGGGCCCAAGGCTGGGAGGGGCCGAGACGAGCCGGCCCCCTAGTAGGAAATGAGGTAGGTAGAAGTAACACTTTAAAAGCTTGACTCCCTCTTCCTCCACGCATTCCCTGATCTCTTTCCATCCTCGGCTCAGCTCCCGCCCCTCCGGGACAGCCTCTCTTCTCTTTCCTAATCTGCCTGCGGAGCCCGAGCCTGCCCCGGCCCAGGTGGGACACAGAACTTCTGCTCCAGGATGTTGACGAACTTGCTGTCCCTGCTGCTGCTGCTGCTGCTGCCTGGCTGTGCCTTTTGTAACCAGGAAGATGGTGAGTTTGGGACGCAGCTCCTGCCTGGGGATTTGGTGTATTTGGGAACTTTGACAAGATTGTAGAAGAACAAAGCGCGCTGCATGAATGTCTACAGTTGCTAGGATCTCTCTACCGTGCACTGTGGTTCCTGGGCATTGCTTTATGTTCCAAAGGCAGGCGAGAAAGTCGTTAATTCTCTGGACAGGACTTGGGAAGGCTGGTGGAAGGGACGGGTAGAGAAGGTGAGGATGAGGAGAGAAGATGGGGAGAGCAGAGTGTTAGTCTGAGGGCGATAGGAAGAGAATCAGTGACGAACTGAGATGCAAAGAATAGGAAAGCACTAGGAGAACTGAGACAAATTTGGAGGGGTTTACATGGGAAGGTAGGAAAGCTCAGGTGTAGCTGATGAGGTGGGCCAGGGGAGGGAGAAGAGTCCAGGGACAGAAGGATCTGGCTGCTGGAAGTTCTTAAACAGAAAAAGTCACCGGCCCCTCCCCTTGTCCCTATAGCTTCAGTCTCCCCCTCGGAGGAGTTACTAACTAGCAGTATTCAGACTGCTACTGTATTTAATACACACATTAACTCGTCTATTCACCACGGTGAGCAATGCTGTCACACTGATCTTCCAGAGGGGAAAACAGACAGCTCAGGATCGCTGCTAAGGGTACTCACACCAGCATATCCACACTTGCAAACACAGAAAGAACTTCTCAAATGCAACACAGAGGTGGTGGTGATTTACAAAGCCATACTCATTTAGCCATTCCCCTGCCACCAATAGTGCCGAGGCCCCTTTCGGGCTATAGAAGGCAGAGATGACCAAGCCCAGGAGGAGTCCCATGTGTTCGGACACTAACACTAGAAATCCCACGAAATCTATGCTGATGTAACACGCTCTGCCCAGACCCAAGTGAAAAAGAGGGAAGCCGGCAACACTGGGAAAGGCAAGGAGAAGGCAATGGAGCTGCGACATGAAACACGGGTAGAAATTTGTCAGGCAGAACAAGGGCAGCAGAGCTATCCTGACAAGCTCTGCACACACTGGCCAAAAGTCAGCACGAGGAACTCCAAGCCATTTGATAAAACTCAACACTAAAATTGGCCAGAAAATGCAGCTGGGGCCAGTTCCCTGGCTGTGGATCCCAAACTGGGACCAGACTTTAAGATCTGTCCTGTGGACAGGGTACGGGTGTTCTATGCAGGAAGCAATTACTCCAGACAGAGGCCAGGAGGCTGCAGCTGCCAGTAGTCAAACCTTGGCTTGCTTCTCCATCTTAGCCTCGGATTCCCAAACACATGGGTTAATAATAGTAGCTACCATGTTAAGGCATTAGGAGGAAGGCATACGTAAGTTAATGATGTGTGTAAAACAGCGCCCAGGGCATAACAAGCACCTGATGGATATTAGCTATTATTATTTGGGAGGGGTAGGGTCACTGGAGGGCTTTGAAGGGCTTTGGGTCAGGAAGAGATCCAGTAAAAAGGGATGAAACTGAGCCTAGTGTGGTGGTACATACAATGCTTTAATCCCAGCACAGGGAGGCAGAGACAGGTGGATCCCTGAGCAGGAGGCCAACCTGATCTAAAAAACCAGCCCCGGATAGCCCAAGCTACCCAGAGAAATCCTGTCTCAAAAAACAAAACAAAGGATGAAATTGAGAAATGAGTCTCCATGGTACTGAAGCCTGGATGACAGGGGCCCAGGAGAGAGAGAACTGGGACTCTTTTTTCATAGGCTGGACATGTGAGGGAGGAGGCAAAGGCACAGAGGGATGCCTTCTCCAACAGCAGCCCTCAAGTTTCCTCATCTGTAAAGCTAAGATAATAATCCCCCGTCCTCTCCTAGCAAGGTTATTGTGAGCATCAAATAGGAGGGCAAGTGGGAGAGTGTTTTATAGGATTGAGAAATGGGCGGCAGGCCTCTGGGTAAGGGGTTATTATCTCTGCTGTCAGCCACCCCTTCCCTAGTTGGCGGTCCTGACACGCTGACTCTTCCCCCAGGCTCCCAAAGCCTGCATATGCTCCAGATCTCCTACTTCCGAGACCCCGAACACGTGAGACATCAGGGCAACGCCTCGCTGGGGAAACTCCTGACACACACACTGGAAGGCCCAGCCAACAACGTCACCATCCTCCAGCTGCAACCCTGGCAGGATCCAGAGAGCTGGGCTAACACAGAGAAGGGTCTGCAGCTCTACCTGTCTCAATTCCACAGCCTGGTGCAGCTGGTGTATCGCGAGCGCAAGAGCAGTGTGGTCTGTGAGTGGGGGTGCTGGGTAGAGGGTGGTGGGAGCCCTGGAGGGTGAGAGGGTCTGAGGGGGCTTGTGGTGGAGCGTGGGTAGTAAGGCTAAGTAAGATTCTAGAGAGTCAGATCTTTGTGAATGGGAGGGGAGGGTGGGCATGGTCTTTGGGTGGGGCTTCTCTGAAGAGCCATGACCCTTGGAAACGGTTCTGTGGGGCCAGGAGAAGAGCAAAGGTCCTAACTATAAGAAACCTCTATCCAATAGATATAGGTAGACAGACAGACAGACACAGTCTGTCAGATTCTCCTCTGGCCTGTGTAACCTATCAGAGCAGACTTTCTGGAGGACGCTGTCTCTGATCCTCTCTGACCCCCAAAGTTTCGCTGAAGATGTCACCAACTCCTCTCATAGTGGGCTGTACTTTTCTTCATACAGCCTCAAACACTTTGCCCTCAGCCTCCAGCCACCTCTTGTCATTGGTGCTGATGGTCTCTACCCACAGCTTCCTCACAGCCCCAACGCCTCTCATTAAGTCAGAGACTCAATGGCTTGTCTGAGAAGCCAACACTTCCCTTCCCCGTCCCTTTTTCTCACGGTCTCGCTTTTTCTTCGTGGCTCCTGGTTCCTCTTTGGACAGGCTCCAACAATCTAACCCCAGCACTTTCCTTGTGTCCTCAAGCCCACAATCCCTTCTTCCTTCCATGTTCCCTTTGCCCCGGGTGAACGGGTGAACATCCTCCATGCCTGGCACCTTTCTCAAGCAAGCACACAACTGACCCTCCCCCCTCTCCATAGTTCCTCTCACAGTCACTTGCTCCCTGGGCTGCGAGCTGCCAGCTGAGAGCTCCGAAGCCCGCACCTTCTTCGATGTGGCCGTGAATGGGAGCTCCTTTGTAAGTTTCCAGCCAAAAGCCGCCCTGTGGGTGACAAGCTCCAAGGAGCCCTCCGAAGCAATCACCTTCACCCTGAAGCAGCTTAATGCCTACAATCGAACTCGGTACGAACTGCAGGAATTTCTTCAGGACACCTGTGTACGATATGTGGAGAACCATATCAACACACAAAACATGAAAGGTATGAGGGGGGTTGGGCCCGCCCTGCCTGTGTGTTGGGGAAAGGGGCAACTTCCAGGCAAGTGGATGGGATGGACATGAGAGATCCCTTGTGCAACGAAAGGAGGGGCTTGGAGACTGGGAGAGGGTCCACGTGCATAGCTTAAGTCACTGGGTGACTTCCTTTTGAAGTATGGATGTCTTGGGGTTCAACTCAAACTTTGGGTTTATGCCTTTTACATAAATAAGTCCTTGAGAATATTCTCTTAAACTCAGCCTCTGCCTGTTCTGCAGGAAGCCAAACAGGCCGCTCTTACACTTCGCTTGTCCTGGGCATCCTGGTGGGCTGTTTCATAATTGCTGGTGTGGCCGTGGGCATCTTCCTGTGCACAGGTGGACGGCGCTGTTGATCACTGTCCAGTCCCCTTGGAGAAAGAGGTGGACTGATGGGGGGCTGGTAAGGGAAAGTCACATCTCATATGAAGCCAAATAGACTCCCCCATTGGCCACCACACCTCAGGGGGGTTAGAGCAACAACTCCCCTTTTCTCCTGCATCTGCCAACCAGGAGTTTGAGGAAGGGATGTAAGGAGAGTTTGAAGACAAAGCAACCGGTTTGCGAAGGACTTGAGGGCATGCATGCTTTGTTTAAGTGGTCTGAGAAGGGGTGCCTAGCTGTGGAAATCAGATGATAGACTTGGGGTGTCTGTGACCGCCTTGCAAAGGCAGATTCACTGTAGGCAGACCAAACATATAAATAAATAAAATGAGGTGCCTGTAACCACATTTAACGTGTCCAGGTGTGTCCAACTTGGGAAGGGACACTGGTTTTAAAGAACCAGGAAAATGTCACAGTTGTAAGACCAACCAATATGGGAGAATGAGTCGATAGCTAATTAAATATTAAATTTCTTATTTATGTAAAAGGTATAATTATTTCCTCTATTTTATTAAAACTTCTGAAAAAAATAACCTATATCCTTTGTCCTACTTCCTCACCTGTCAATCACTTGGTAACCAGTGGTGTGGCCCCTCTATGAAGTAGTTAAAGAGATCACCATAACTGTCATGTCATGATCATCCTCCATAATGTGTACTTCATTTGACTCTGTGAGCTGGAAACTCTCTTTTTACCCTTCCTTCTGTAATTTGTGAAACTATTCTGGAACTCTTTTCAAACCCTTTGTCTCCGTTCACTTTGGAGATGTCTTCCTTCCATTTTTTTAAAACCATGAACTGACTTCCAGAGCTTCAAATATCTATTCCTTGTGTTTCTGTGGGACAACAAGCATGTGTTTGGAGCTGGAGAGATGACTCAGCAGTTAAGAGAGCTTCCTGCTCTCACAGAGGACC
>JAQHUG010000345.1:1074323-1097237 GCA_028555095.1 Dicrostonyx torquatus | reverse complement strand
GATATCTACATTAAGGGAGTCATTTTAGGATTGGCAAGAGACTTGGCCCTAGAGGGGATCCCAGGTGTCCACGGGGATGTCCCCAGCCAGGTACTTAGGCAGCAGAGGAGAGGGTGCCTGAACTAACCTTGTCCCATAGATACATTGACGAATATCTTGATCATCACCATAGAAATTTCGTCGGATGGATGGAGATAGAGACAGAGACCCACATTCACATCAGAACAATGGACTGAGCTCCCAAGGTCCAGTCGAAGAGCAGAAGTGGGGAGAATATGAGCAAGGAAGTCAGGGCTGCGAGGGTTTGGTCCACCCACTGAGACAGTGTGCCTGATCTAATGGGAGCTCACCAAATCCAGCTGGACCGGGACTGAACGAGCATATGATCAAACTGGACTCTCTGAATGTGGCTGCCAATGGGGACAGACTGAGTAGCCATTGATAATGGCACTGGGACCTATCTCTTCTGCATGTACTGGCTTTTTGGAAACCTATTCTATATGGATGCACACTTTCCTAGGCCAGGATGGAGGGGAGAGGGCTTTGGACTTCCCACAGGGCAGGGTACCCTGCCCCCTCTTAAGGAAGTAGGGAGAGGGAGGAGGGGTAGTGGGGGAGCGGGAGGAGAATGGGAGAAGGGAAGGAAGTGTAAATTTCGAATGAAAAATAAAAGAATATGAAAAAAAGAACAAAAATGAAAAAATTAAGGAGGAAATTCAAAAATTCCTAGAACCAAGTGAAAAATGAAAGAATAATTTAGTAGAACCTTTGGGGCGCAGCTAAGATGGCTCTCAGAGAAGTACCTAAAGCTGTGAGTGGGTGCTGACCTCAAAGGGCTGAGGGGATCTGGAGGAAACGATGATCCTAAAGGCTCTGAGAAATGAGAGTGAGTCAAACCCAAGAGCAGGAGATGGCAAGAAACAATGAAGATCAGGGTGAAATTTGTTAAATAAAAGAGCAATCACAGAATCAATCAAGTAAAGAAAAATGAAATCAGGACATTTGCAGGAAAATGGAAGAAATGTAAATCATTATGTTAAGTGAAACAAACCAGATTCAAAATTACAAACACTTCCTGGTTCTCTCATAGTGTGTGTGTGGTGTGTGTCGTGGGCGGGAGTGGGGAGGGAGAGAGCTAAAAAGGGAACCATAAGGAGCATGGGGAGACTGAATGGCTCAGTGGTTAAGAGCAATTGTTCTCTCAGAAGGCCTGGTTCTCAGCACAGCCACCGTGACTGACAACTGTCTAGAACTCTTGTTCCAGAGGATCACACACCCTCTTCTGGCCTCCACTGACACTGCACACACACAGTACACCAATGTTCATTCAGACAAAACACCCATGCGCATAAAATAAAGATAAGAAAAAATGTGATTAAAAGAGACAGTGTGCCTGATCTAATGGGAAAGAAATGAGAGGGCAATGGAATACTTATGATTTGGAAGCAGAAGGGAGGGGCAATTGGAAGGAGGAAGGGGACCGGCGAGGAGGGCAAGGGAAGGCAGTGGGGAAGAGAAACAGGTCAGAACAGAATAGAATGACACAGAGTGTAGATGATGCCATAGTCAAGTCCATTGCTTTATGTGCCAACTTCAAAAGTTATTTTTTAAAAGGGGCCAAAACCTCCATTATGTCAAGTGAAAGAAGCCAAGTCTCCAATTCCACACTGTCAGGCTAGGGGAGGTAGAGTTAGGAAGGCCAGGGTGTGGCCAGGGCATGAGGCAGGAGGGAGGCGTGGGCTCAAATGCTAGTGGATGTTTTCTGCAATTTTACTGTGGTGGCTACGTGGTCCTAACGCATTTGTTAGTAATGCACTGTATTTCCCAAACACAGACTTCCACTTGATGTAATTAACAGGCTGTACCCTCATATTGCGAGGAAGCAACGTCTCCTGGGTGCTGCGGGTGGGGAATTATTTTTTAGTATAATTTTAGGACTGCCTTCATCACTGTTAGCTAGTTCTTTCCTCACCTCCCACAGGACACGGAATCTCATCTGTTGACATTTTTTCCCCGTCTGCTCTGGTTACCCCTTTTCTCTGGGGATGGTCCAGCTCCTGCTCCGTTGGGAATGATGAGAAAACATACTTTGCCACGAGCGCTTCACTCAGGATGTCAGGCTAACTGGCAATCGTCGGGGTGGTGGTCAGCAGGCCTCTGAGTGGACGGGAGGCGTGATGGGAGAATGGGGAAAGGCAGACCTATAGAGTAGCGCGGAACAGGAAAGGAGGGCGCCAGCGATGGATGTTAGCGGGTGGAGGCTGCCGCAGAAGGGAGCCGGTGATGTTCAACGGGGAAGAACTTGTGACGAGAACACACTGGACTGACCTCACAGCCTGGCTTCAGGCTGGCTCTGGGCGTAGGCCAGTATCCTACTGAGCTTTAATTTTCCACTCTCGCTAATCTGTCCAGTCCCTGCTCACAGCGGGCTCAGTCTTCTAGCCCACATCCTCTCCTAACTGATGTTGCGGGCACTATCATCTACTTGTACCGTTCGTCATCCCCTTTATAGCTGTGCATCTCATCTGATCCAAGGGAAGGAGAATTATTCTTCCTTTCCAGAGGAGTAAAGAGGCCCAGGAAGGTTACAGGATTTGTCTAAGGTCATCCTTTGAAGACTTGGCCAGAACACCTTGCATTGCTTATGTTCTGCTGCCCCCTACTGGAATTATGGCATAGACACCAAATTAACAAGCAACACAATTCTACAGTGGGCTTCTATTTATTCGTGTAACAAGTATTCATTGATAATCTACTACGGTGTACTAGAAACAATTCAGAAAAGGTCTGCACCCATGGAAAAGATGGAATCATGCAAATGATTAATTAGTTACAGTTATATGAACTGTGTGGAGTACAAAGTGAAGGGCAGAGAATAGGATGGGAATCTTGCATGAAGTGGATTTCATAGGAATAAATTATTGGCTAGCAACGTGGGAGGCTAAGGGGTTATCAAGGGTGCTACACAGGGCTCAGGGATGAACAGGGGAAATAGAATACTGTCACTAAGTTGACCGTGCTTACCAGGAGCTAAGCCCAACGAGAGCAGGAGCTTGGCTTTGTGGCAGCTTGGAAATCCCGCGAGAAACGAAAGCATAGCAATGAGTGAGCGGCTGGGCTGAGTAGATCCATGCTGTAGACCGAGATCTACATGAGAACTAGCAGGAGCAGCAGAACTTGGGAGCTGTTGGGTGTGCAGAGAGAGCGGATGGTATGTGAAACGGTGGCAATGGGTGGACACACAGACGAAGGAAATTCTTAGCATTTCTCAGCACCCTGAGAAATCTCTGCATTTACACTGAAGAGGTGGAACCTGGAAGAGAGTTAGAGGGAGGGCACAGAGAGCCCAGGAGGAACATGTGACAAACAGTTTTAACAAAACTGTGGGACAGGCAAGATAGCTCAGCAGCTGAAGGTGCTTGCTGCCAAACCTGAGGGTCTGGGTTCAACTCACGTGGTGGAAGGAGAGGACTGACTCCCACAAGTTGTCCTCTGACCTCCACATCCATGCTATGGTATGTTCACATACATAATTAAATAATCAAATCTTTTGAAGTGTATAAGAGCCAACTTGGGTGGAAAAGTTCAAGAACAGTTTACCAAAGCAAGTTCTTTCTTCACGGGTATGTAATAAGCCACGTGGAGAAAGGTGGTGGTTTTGAAGTGGCACTCAAGGGTCTGGGCCGGCATCGTGAGCTTGTGCGCTCTGCATTCACATGGGGCCCCACCCTGTTCAAATGGTCTGCTTTGACAGTCTTGAAATTCTTAACATCTGAACTCACTTTGCAGTCAACGACCACCTTCCAGGTCCTCCTGCCTCCCCCTCCCAAATGCTGGGATTACGTTACAGGGTATGTTTGCAGAGGGGACTCGAAGTTCTCATTTTGCACTGGGCCTTGTAAGTCATGTACCTTGAAAGAAGCAAACGCAAGGCAGAGACCTGGGCATGATGACACTTGCCTGTGACGGAGGATTGCAAGTTTGAGGTTCTGTCTCAAAAACAAAAAAACAAAAACAAAACATATGCTATTTGTGTTTTTTATTTAATTGAAAATATATGTCTAAGTGAGATAATCAAAGACTAATCTGGGCTAATTGAAAACCTATTTCAAAAAGAAAGAAGGAAGAGAGGGAGGGAGGAAGGGAGGAATTCACAAACTAAGGACACACAACAGTTGACAGTGGAAATGGAGAGATGGCTCACTGGTCAAGAGCACAGACAGCTCTTCCACAGGACCCTAGTTTGAGTCCCAGTACTCATATGGAGGCTTCCAGTCATCTTTAACTCTAGTTCCAGAGGATCTGATGCTCTCCTCTGGCCCCTCAGACACTGCATCTATGTGGTGCACATATTTAAAACGAAGGCACATAAAATAGAAATAAATCAATCTTTTTGTTAAGTTGACAGTGGAATCTCTCCCTGTCACCCTGTTCTCTAGCTGTCTAGCTCTCCGGCAGGACACCATTACAGTCATCACTTCCAGGAGCTCCTTTGCACGTTTCATAAAGAAACAAGCACAGAAATTTCTGTGTCTTCCCACGAGTGCACACTGCAGGGTGTTACACCTAGGATTCTGCGCTTTGGTTTTCTTCCATTCAGTATTACACTTCGGGAGCCGTAAGAGAAGTTGCAGGTCTATACTGCCTGCACCCAGGAAGCTGAGGCAGGAGGATAAAACAGTCAAGTCTGTCCTGAGCAGCTGCTAGAATTTGCTTACTATTTCTGTGATAGACTATCACGACTTAGAGCACGCGGGGAGGACAGAGCTTATGTGCAGTTCTGATAACAGTCAATCCTGAAGGGGGGCCAGGGCAGGAACTCGAGTTAGAGACCTAGAGGCAGAAACTGAAGCAGAAGTGTTGCTGGCTGGCTCACTACTCATGGCTTGCTCAGTCTGATTTATTGTACTGCCCAGGACCACTATCCCAGGGATGACACTGCCCCCAGTTCACCAGCCTTCCCTCATCAATCACTAATCAAGAAAACGCCCTGCTGCCTACAGGCCAATCTGATGGAGGCATTTTCTCCCATCCAGGTATGGGCCAGGTCCTACCCTGTTTAACTTCTAAGATCACACAATTGCTCAGGGTGGCATGACTGTAACTGGAGATGTTTTCTTTTTTTTTTCTTTATTGATATTTATTGAGCTCTATATTTTTTCTGCTCCCCTCCCTGCCTCTCCCCTCCTCCCTTCAACCCTCCCCCAATGTCCCTATGCTCCCAATTTACTCAGGAGATCTTGTCTTTTTATACTTTCCCATGTATATTAGGTCTATGTAAGTCTCTCTTAGTGTCCTCATTGTTGTCTAAGTTCTCTGTGATTATGGTTTGTACGCTGGCTTTCTTTGCTTTATGTTTAAAAACCACCCTATGAGTGAATACATGTGATAATTGTCTTTCTGGGTCTGGGTTACCTTACTCAAAATAATGTTTTCTAGCTCCACCCATTTTCCTGTAAAATTCAAGATGTCGGGTTTTTTTTTCCTACTGTGTAGTACTCCATTGTGTAAATGTACCACATTTTTCTTATCCAGGTGGTGGTGGCGCACACCTTTAATCCCAGCACTCGGGAGGCAGAGGCAGGCGGATCTTTGTGAGTTCGAGACCAGCCTGGTCTACAAGAGCAGGCTCCAAAGACACAGAGAAACCCTGTCTCAAAAAAACCAAAAAAAAGGGGGGGGCATATACATAGTGCCCATTGTGTGTGCTCTTTCTTATTGATGGTTTTCAGGGAAAAACAGCATCAGGAGTTACCTTAAAACCAGTTGAGTCTAGATCTGCAAACTGAGGTGGGGGAAATTCTAGACCCTGGATAGTTAAGCCTTTCCTTCCCCCATGCCTTTATCCTCTGTGGTTTGTCAATCAAAAGTTCAGTCTTCTGTGGCTCACGATTTTTAGACACGTGGTCTGACTAGTGTGTGTTACATGGGAATTAGTTTTTCAGTTTTATGTGTTTATACATCCTCATCTCAAAGATGACTTCCTTTTGGTAAGTTTCCTTGAGATCCTGGATTTCCTCTGAGAATGACCTCAGAGGCTTCGGGGGGTCTGGAGGACGAAATCTGAGTTGTAATTCTTTGTCCCCTCTGATGTGTGCTTGGTCTCAGCCCTTTCATCTGAAAACTGTCTTGCTCGCCCTCCTTCCTTTCAGTGAGCAGCAGTGTGCCTGACTTAGGGGTCACAGCCTGCGCCCCATCAAGCCAGATTTGGCTACCCATTCTCAATAAGCCAATTTTATAAATCAAATTGATAGTGGGAAGCAGAAAAGGGGAACAGTGCTCAGAATGGCGTCAACATGTGAAGACTTGAGCGGCTGCAGGGTCTCTGTGGCCCTCTTCTCACAGTGGCCACATTAAATCCCTCTCCCCTACTATCAATGGCTTATCGAGGACCGTCTTGCTGGGACACAGGCTGTGAGCCTAAGCCTGGTAACACCTGTTTAAGGCTGTAGAATTTCGAAAGTACTGATGAGTGAACAGAGGAACAAGGTTAAGAGCATACGCTTTGGTGTCAGACACTTGGCTTCTGCTGCCCTTTGTTTCCTAGACATGATTGGGTAAGGCATTTCCCTCTTGCCCTCTCCTTAGGATCCAGCACGCAGCGGAGCTGTAAGGGCGGAGTGATCAATACGGATAAATTACCTCACACCTAACATGCTGCGCCCTCTTTAGCTTGCAGCCGCTACAGCAGGAATTCAAGGGAGGGATGAGGAAGGTGAAGAAGGCTTGCTGAGCTGGACCAGGATCAGACTAATGTTCATTTGTTTCATTCAGAACCCTGGGAAGAGCTTCACTTTTGTGACTGGAGAGGTGGCTTTTGCAGAGGATCTGGGTTCGGTTCCCAGCACCCACATCAGGCAGCTCACAGCTGTCTGTAACTCCAGTTCCAGAGGATCTGATGAGCTCTTCTGGCCTTCATAGGCTCTAAGCATGTGCATGGTGCATACACACACATACAAAATAAAGTCAATAAACCTTTCTCAGTAAAATACCTCAAATATTTCTCTCGTCACTTCCCTTCCTCCCTCCCAGCTCCCTCTGTTTTCTCACTTTGGCTGCTCCTTCTTAGTATCTTTTGCTGGTTCCTCTCTGTTTTCTTAATTTCTTCTTTGTTATGGGGTGCCGGGAACTGAACCTGGGCCCTCTAGAAGAGCAGCCAGTGCTCTTAATCACTAAACCTTCTCTCCAGTCCCTGTTTTCTTAATTTCAAATAACAGTTGCTTTATGAGTCATTCACTATAACTTTTCCCCTCTGCGTGCACCTATTCTCTAAGACATTTCTTCTGGCCCCTTGGCTTAAAATATTTTTATTTTGAGACTCTCCTCTCGACTTGTCTCCTGATGCCTGGGCCTCGTCCACTTGAGTATTTAATAGTGGTCTCCCACTTCACACGCCCCAGACAGGGCTCTTGATATTTCTACTCAAGCTGTTCAAGGAATCTTCTTTGTGTCAAATAATGGCAGCTGCATTGCAGTTTCTTGGGCCAGTTCTCTGTAACATGACTCTTCTCTCCTACTTCAGAGCCAAAGCTTTGTCAACTCTGCTTTCAAAATCCACGAAGAGCCCTGTTCCATCTCCCTGTTTCCACAAGGATCCTGATCCAAGACCTCGCCATTTTGTGCCTGGATTGCTGTGGTGGCCAGCTCACTGGGCTTTCTGCTTATGGCCTTCCCCGCTATTCTCTGCCCAGTGAAGACCAGTGGTTCTGCTAAGACCTAAGCCATAAGTTGTCTCTTCAGTTCTCAGAAACTTCCAATAAAGCAATCACCTTCCACCTCAACCACTCTGGCCTCTACATCATCCCTTAAACTCGCCTAACATTTTCTCACCTTAGAACATGTCCACCTACCATCCCCTCTCCCTGAATGAGCACTCCAGGTTTCATCCCTTTGTTCTTTCAGAACTTCACACATGTGCACACGTGCACACACAAACCCCTCATCATCATCATCAATATTATTATTGGTTTTTCGAGACAAGGTTTCTCTGTAGCTTTGGAGCCTGTCCTGGAACTAGCTCTTGTAGACTAGGCTGGTCTCGAACTCACAGAGATCTGCCTGCCTCTGCCTCCCAAGTGCTGAAATTAAAGGCGTGCGCCACCACCGCCTGGCTCCCTCATTATCTTTTAACAAAGGTTCTCTCTAGTTGCCCTATCCACAATTCCACAACAGGCACAACACACACATACACACACCTCAAATTTCAGGTCCTGACACCCTGATTTTCTCAACAGTTGCTACTATATAAATACCTACTTTGATGATTTTGCTCGTTGTATGTCACCCAATTTTAATATAAGTTCTTTGAAAACTAAGAGATTTTCATTTAGTTTTCATTTTTATTACAGTTTTAGGGGTGTGCATGCATGTGTCATAATATGAGTGTAGAGGTCAGAGGTTATCGATTTTCTCCTTTCACTATGGAGGTCCCAGGAATCAAACTCGGGCTGGTCAGCCTTGGCAGCACCGACTTTTGCCCACTGAGCCATCTTGCTGCCCCCAGAGTAGAGCTTTACCTGGTTTGTTTATGGCTGTACTGCAAGAGCATTCAGTGCAAAGTTGGTACTCAATAAATATTCACTGAGCTAATACTTTTTAACTTATGTCTCTCCTCTGTTTAGAACTCTCTGACAGTTCTCAAAACAGAGTTCTTAAACTCATTGGTCTCAAGAACCCTTTATACTCACAAAAAGCATCGAAGACCCTAACAAGTTTTTGGGGTGTGTGTGTGTGTGTGTGTGTGTGTGTGTGTGTGTGTGTTTCAAGATGATACTGTGGGGCTCTAGGCTAACTCAGCAGTGGAACATTCACCTAACCTATGAGGCCCTGGTCCTAGTCTCTAGCACCACAAAAAAGTCAGTATCTAAATAAGCAATCATAACCACAAGTCTGTAAACACAAACTCTGTAATAATTTCCTAAATAAAACATAGTGAGAGAACTGTCATTATTTACACTTTTAAAAATCTGTTGGAAAGTCTGGCTTAATAGGATCTAACTGTATTTCAATGCCTGCCCCTGTATTGAATCTACGATGACAAGCTAAGAAACTTCTAGAAAAGTACACAGCACTCTTATGAGAGAGTGAGAATCCAAACATTCATATATAGCTGTGCCTTTGTGCCTCTCCTCCCCACCTACATGGCAAGTTTCTGCTGGTCACTCACGCCAGGCTCACCTCCTGCCACCTTTAGACAGTTTATTTCCTTCCTCTCCTCTGTTCTCTTCTCTCTCAAGACACACATTGTGCTAGTCACTTGTTGTCTGTATTAGTGTCTGTCTCTTCCTCCAGACAGGCTCCACACCCAAATAATCTCCATTTTCCCAGTCCCTCCTGCAGTCTCTGGAAGTCGAATTCTATGTACTAAATGCGTGTTAAACGAAGAAATGAGCCGGGCGGTGGTGGCACACTCCTTTAATCCCAGCACTCGGGAGGCAGAGGCAGGCGGATCTTTGTGAGTTTGAGACCAGCCTGGTCTACAAGAGCTAGTTCCAGCGCAGGGTCCAAAGCCACAGAGAAACCCTGTCTCGAAAAACAAAAAAACAAACAAACAACAAAAAAAAGAAGAAGAAGAAGAAGAAATGAGAGGGGAGAGAAGGAGAAGAGGGGTCTTGTAAGTGAAGATTGCTCATTCGTTTTCCAGCCACCCAGATCCAAATAATCACACAGAAACCATATTAATTACAACATTGTTTGGCCAGTAGCTTAGGCATATTCCTAGCTATCTCTTACATCTTAAATTAACCCATTTCCATTAATCTGTGTATTTCCACAAGGCTTTGGCCTACCAATAAGGTTCCAGCGTCTGTCTCCTTCAGCAACTACATGGCATCTCCTTGGCTCCACCTACTTTTTCTCTATATCTCTGTTCAGATTTTCTGCTTGGCTTTACTCTGCTAAGCCATTGGCTGAAACAGCTTTATTCATTAGCCAATAAAGGCAACACATATACAGAAGGATTTCCCACATCAGGGTCTTCTCTCCCTGTAGTAATGAAAACAGTATTTCTGCATAAGAATCCAGATTTCAGAGTAGCAAATATGATGTGATCAAGAACATTACACATACAAAATCTCATAATAAAATCATACCTTGTACAATAAGTACATACTAAGTTGGTTTTTAAACGTTAAATTGGGCATGGTGGCCCATACCTTTAATCTTAGCATTTGGGAGGCAGTAGCAGGCAGATCTCTGTGAGTTCAAGACCAGACTGATCTACAAAATGAGTTCCAGGTCATGCAGACATACATAGAAAGACCTAGTCTAAAAAAAAAATTATCGGTCAGGGGATATGGCTCAGTTAGTAGACCGCTTGCCTAACAAGCACAAAGTCCTGGGTTCGATCCCTAGCACTATCTAAACCTGATATGGGAGTGCGCGCTTGTAATCCTAGTACTCTGAGGAAATGAAGATCATCCTAACTACATAGCGAAATTGAGGCCACTCTGGGCTACACGTGACCCTGGCTCAAGGAAAAAAGTCAACAATTTCAAAAATTTCCCCAACACTTAGTCAGTTGACCACATTGATCATAAAGTGAATCTGAACAATTATGTGGTCTTTTATTTATAAAGTATAGGTGACAGGCAGGAGGGGGAGGAGAGTTGCAACAGACACAACACCAGTCTCATTTTACAAAGAAGGAGGCTCAAGAGACGGAGTGACTTGCCCTAAGTCACACTGAAATCAGCCACCTGGCTGGGGCTTGAATCCAGGAAGTACCTTTTCTTTATCCTGTATCTGTCTTGGTTGTGAGAGCCTGAGAAGTCAAGAGTTCTAACAAATACATAAGCGATTACTCCGAAGTCTTCTAAGCCAGCTCTGGTGTGTGCAGTCTTCGCTATAGCTCTACCTTGCTCTTGCTAATGAGACCATCTTAGGGACCTACCACATGCACCCATTTGCTCTTTTTTTCTAATTTAAGACTTAATCTACTTTAAATCATTTGTCTGTTCCTATGTGTACATGCACGAGAGTACAAGTGCCCACAGAAGCCAGAGGCTTTCCCCCACCCCCGCACCCTGGAACTGAAATTATAGGCAGTTGTGAGCCACCCAACGGGAATGCTGGAAACCAAGCCCTGGTCCCCTGTAACAACCGCTGAGCCATCTCTCCAGCCTGCATCCATTTATTCCCATTTGGCTTCTTGCCATTTACCCACTGCCATCCACACCCTCCACCCCTTCATCATGGCAGAACATTCAGTTTGGGATTATCAGTAGCAGCAGTTCATGAGCATTTGCCCTTAAACAAAGGAAGTTGGCCCCTTTTCTTCCCTGGGTGTTTCACTTTTCTCCTGGAACACAGTCCTCCCAAACCTTCCCAACATGAGCAATTCATTATCTTCCTTCAGTGCTTCTGCAATGCTTTGGTTTCCTCTCTGCCATAACTTACATAACCTTGCTTCTTTTTTTTCTTTCTATCTCCTCCCCAGATTGTAAGTTGCTATTCACCAGTCTTCAACCTCCTTGTACTCCTAAAACTGCCAACTCCTCCTCTCTCTTGGAAACCCTCCTCTCTTTCCCAAGCCTCGGTTGAGATCCTGATGTTTAGCTCTTTGGGAGGGCGTGGGTGTATAGGGTATATGTGTGTGGGGGGAGGCTGCGCTTCCTCATATGGGCACCTTGACTGTCAGAGATTGACATCAAGATGTCTCCCTCAATCACATCTCCAGTTTGTTTATTTATTTTGAGACAAGGTCCCTCACTAGCACTCACTGTTTTAGCTAGACTGGCTGGTCAATGGGGCCCTGCAATCCACCTTTTTCTATGCCCCCACAGTCCCGGTGCTGAGGTTACAGACACACGACAGACTTTTTACATAGATGCAACGGATCTGAACTCAGGTCTCAGGCTTGTATGGCAAATGCTTTGTCTGCTGAGCCATCTCCCCCAAACCCAGCCCTGTTTCAGTCTTTTTTTTTTTTAATCACTCCCGACTCTTCTATAGGCTCTTCTTTTGGATGTCTTCAGATGGGGCCTTGGCCTTTGCTCTTCTCTGCTCCCCTCTTCCAGCTTCACCTGCCACACTTACCTGAAAGGTGACAAAACACCCCTTCTTCTCAACTCGTTCCTATGCCCACCCCACAACAGTTTCTAGAGCCCTAACTCCCAGTTCCTTGTCCCCTCCCCAAGCTAGTCCTCCTCATGAGGACTCCAGTTCTGTGACGACGACGCCACCGTTCATCTTCTGCATTGGCCATCACCCCAAACTCTTTTCCCTCCTCCTCTGCCAATGCCCTTTGCCATGCCCTATCCCCTGCCATCCTAGAAAATAAAATGTGTTTTGAGACCAGATAGTTCCAGCTGCACGCTTATGAATCATATATGTTTGGCAAACTTATTCAGAGCATCCTCTTTATCCTAAATTGGTTTACAATAACAACCTGTTTCACAGGGCTTGTCTACGAGGACTGGGGAGATACGTACAATTCAGTGAAGTGCTTAGCTCGTGCCCGGTGTGTAGTTGGCATTCAGTAAACTGAAGTTCTCTCCCAATCTTTTTGCCATTCTTTACCTTGGGAGGGGACTAACATGAGACATTTATTAAATGCCAAGGAGCACCTGTATACAGCGGTAAACACAACATCTTATAAAAGTGAGATGAGCCAATGCTTGGATGTAGGTCTGTCTCTAACATGCCTGCTCCATACCTCCAAACTACCAATCTACCATAATTTATACATTATCCTGCTCAGGAAAACCTCCATATGGGACGAGCCCAGAATGACAATCCCAGCATTCACCACCTTCTCCATTTCTCTCTTCCTGGCAGTTCTCTGTAGAAACACTACAGGTACTCCACAGAAACTGACCCAACCCCATTTTGTACCCTCCACTCCTCTCCTCTCCTTCAGGGCCTTGCTAAAGCCTCACCTCCTTCCACATAACTTTTCTCAGGTCTCCTTGAGCCTGGACCCCAAGAATCTTTTCTGATACTCGGTAGGTAGTACACCGTTTTTTCAGTGCTTACATTTTCTTACTAGGTGTGACCCTCTGCAATATACACCTCCGCTCATGGGTCTTCCTTTTTGCTTTCATAGCCCCAATATCCCAGGGTACCATGTGTAGAAGGTGCTCCATCAATGTGGGACACATAGGGGATGGGAGATAGCTCCCCCAAAGGAGAGAGCTTCCCAGGACTATCCCTCAACCCAATTTAAGCACTGCTCAGGTCTGTTCTTTTAGCTTCTCAGCACCCTTCCTCGAGGGAAGTCCCTGAGACCCCCTTCTCCGATGCCAAGCATTTCTTTAGCTCATTCTCTTTCAACCCAGATTGTCTCCCCAGCCCCTTCTTCTCCAGGGTCGCCCCTCAGCCCTTCTCCTCCAGGACTAGCCAAGGGCTGCAGACCCCAGGCCCTACCGGGCCACCCCAGGGCCAGCATTATTTATCTGGCCTCTTCGCTCTCCCTCGGGTTGCCCTCTTTGCACCCGGCGCCTCGAGCGAGCGCCTCCCGCAGCCCCGCCGCCGCCGTCAGCAGGTCCCGCTCGGGCGCTGCCCCCGCGCCCCCGGCCGCCCCTCGCCGGGGCGGGGCGCGCGGAGGCGGGGGCGCGCGGCGGCCGAGGCGGCGGCGGCGGCGAAAGCAGGCGGGCCGGGCGCGCGTCCGCGGCGCCGTGACTCGGCGGCTCCGCAGCGGCTGCAGCGGGAGGACCCGGCCGGAGCCGCCGCCGCCGCCGCCGCCGCCGCCGCCGCCATCGCAGCCGGGCGGCTGGGCCCCCGCCGCCGGGATGCCGAGGAGCCGGGGCGGCCGCGCTGCGCCGGTCCAGGCCGCGCGCTCGAGCGCCTGGCGGGCCCCGGGGCGGCTGCTGCCACTGCTGCCCGCGCTCTGCTGCCTCGCGGCGGCGGCGGGGGCCGAGAAGCCGGCCGGGGCGGACGCGCCCTTCGCCGGGCAGGTGGGAGACCGCGGGGCTGGGGCCGGGGCCAGGGTGCCGGGCAGGGGGCGGGGGGCGGCACCGGCCGGGCCTCTTTGGGGGTGGGGGCTGGCGCCGGGTCAGCACTAAGGCCGGGCGGGGCCCGCGGGCCGGGCTCCATTCAGCACCGCGGACAGGGGCGGCGGGCGGGGGCTGAGCGGAGGGTCCGGATGGCCGTGGTGGCGCCGGGGCGTGTGGCCTGCAAGGCTGTGAGTGAGGGAAACCGTACGACGCCTCGGAGTAAATAGTAAGCGCAGCCAGTGTGTTGTGGGCTGTAGAAGAAGCCGAGGATGTTGGAGCTGGAGAAGGGGGAGGGAGGAGGGCGAAGACCGACCGGATCGCTGTCTTGGTGGCTGGAGGGCCGTTGGGATAGACTAGATCGGCATGGCCCCACTAGGCAGAACTGAGGCCAACTGACAGTGGGGGTGGGGGATTACAAGAAAGCACATTTCGGCCCAAGGCAGGAAGTTTGTAACAATTGGAGGTGCTCAGCCAGCCCAGAAGGCGGTGAGCTACTCATCACTGGCATGTGAAGTCGGAGCTCGAAGAGGGGATTGGATGGATGCATGCATAATGCCTGCATGGATACATGCATAATAATAGTCGTGCACTATGGGCCAGGCTTGGCGCTACATTTGATAGGAATTAGCTCATTTAATCCCGGCATGTATTTTGTGAACTAGCTGTAGCACCTGTCCCCATTTTACAGATGAGGATACAGACCCTGAGAGCTTAAGTAATTTGCCCAAGGTCACAGAACTAGTGTGTTGACTCGGTTCTTCACGTTTAAGCCAGGACATTATATCACATGGGGTCGGGGGCAGTTGCACTGATTTCTCTGCTCTCTCCAAACTTCTAATAAATAATGCTGAAACAGAGTTAACGTTGCTGGAGGAAATTAGTGATAGCCTGAATTATCCTGAGAGGAGTGGTTAAGTAGGCATTCTGTTAAGAAGAATCTGCCAGAACAGCATTTTTTTTAAGCGGGCAAGAGACTCCAGGGATCATAAATTCTCTGAAATTTTCTGCTAATTTGTGTTTCTATGTGAAAATGTATGGTTTTCTCGAAGAGAAGCTTTAGATTTCTTCAAACTCTCGAAATATGATATGTTTTAAAAAATTAGAATGTGTTAAAGACTCCTTTGCCCCAGGTGATAGTTGTCCTCCTAAGGGTTTATAATTATTACCTGACTTCCAATGAGAACTTTCTCTAGCTTGTTTGTGGGTTTAACTCCGTCACACATCATGATTCATGGGGTTCCACTGGAGCAAAAGTAAGATTCTTCCAGACTTCCTGAATGTGTGCAGAGTGAGCTGGAAGGGCCCCGCCCCAAAGAGTAGGATGTGTGGGCGCTCAGCTGACCTTGGCCCCTGGAGGTCTTGTGACTTTCATCCATCTTTTCGACTGTCATCATCTCTCAGAGATGATGCTGAATGAGCTCAAGTCGAAGCCCTTCTTATGCCTGTGGCATTTTGCACATTAAGAGAAGACAGTTCGCTTAGATATGTCAGGATTTGAAGAGAAGGTTATGTTTACTTGGTGCTTCTCCTTCCCGGCCTTACAGGCTTCAATTCTTCCTCTCTCACACCCTTGTCAGTGTTAAACTTACGCTCTCCCATCATGACGAGCCACCTCCAAGAACAGTCACATTTATCCTAGGTTATTTTTGTTGTTCTCTGTGGCTATCAGGAGGAGTTCACTCTCAACCTGACCGCTGTCTCCAGACATGGAGCTCTTTCATAGAGAAAGGGTAATTTCTTCTTTGATTTTTGGTCCTGTCCTGTTGCCACTCGTCCTTTTGTCAGATGCTTGATCTACACGTATCAGACCACAGTCTTTGGGAAGCTATCCACAAAGCACCCTGGTCTAGCCTGGAACACAACACTTTGTGTGGGTGTTATTTCTACCAGACTGCATTGACTTACAGTTCTCCACACTGATGTCCAACTGCCATTTTGCTCTGCCCCCTCTCTCACCCCTTCCCCACTTGGCATAGCATTTCCCTGCCTGAAAGCATTTAATAAGTGTTGCAGTCTGGGAGTTTTCTCTTTGCTCTACTTTTTCTGAATCACTTATAAAAAAAATTAAGTCAGACAGGTCCCAATGTGGTCACTTGGGGCCCCTTGCACTTCTTATCCCCTTCCATTCTGAGACGTGACTGGCTGTTCCCGTCTGGTCTTTCCTATCTCTAAGCGCATTCTCACGCCTTGATGAGAGCATGGCTGCTGTTCCAGACCATTTAAAACATCTATTGAAAACTTTTAGAAATTATGGAGATAATTTGCACCTAATTACCCCTTCACTGAACACTAGTGGGTGACATGACTGAAAATTTATACAAATATCATTGCTTTTCGGCCCACAGATAATGTTGCTCACTCCTCTGTCTATCTTGAGGCCCTTGGAGTCCAGCCCCTCCCTACCTCCCCATTAGCAAGCCATCTTTCCCACCCTTCATAGATAATGCATCCTGACTCCAGATAAGCTTGCCTCTTGTTTTTCCTAAGACAGGCTGCCAGAGTTCCCTGGGCGTGGTCACCTGCTGTTCACTGCTGTACCTCCACCCATTTGTCAGAAATCTTTCCTTAAGGTTTTGGCTCACAACTGCCTCTCTAGGAAACCCCCTCCCTTCTCCCAGCATCATTTATTTCTCTCAGGGGAACATTTAGAGGCATCCCAGTCAGTGTGTCATTTAATTTTTGAAAACAGTTACACATTGCTTGAGAAGGAAAAGACTGTGGATCTTGGTCAAGCTTCTTCCAAACAAAAATCTAACACAATCCTCAACCTTAAATATTTGCCATTAAGCATTGTGTTCTTTATGTTCAAGGGTTACATTGAAATAGGCATCCATAGCACATGGGTTTCACGGTCCCTTTAAACACCTTTTTTGGGGAATAGAGGGAGAGCTCAGCTGGTACAGTGCTTGCTGTGCAAGCATGAGACCCGAGTTGGACCTCCAGCACCCGTGTAGAAAGCCTGGGGGAGCACTCATTTGTCATCCCAACTCTGGGGAGGAGAAAACAGGGTCCCTGGGGCTCAATAGCCTGCCTATGCTAATTGGTGAGCCTCAGGTTCCAGTGAGAGACCCTGTCTCAAAGGAAAAAACAAATACAAATACAAAAAACAAAGACAAGATGGATGGCTCATGAGGAATAACACCTGATATTTATCTATAGCTTCCACATGCACATCTAACACACACACACACAGAAGTACCACACACACATACTCACATGCACATCTAACACACACACATACACACACACAGAGGTACCACACACACACACACACACACTCACATGTACATCTGACACACACACAGAGGTACCACACACACACACACACACACACACACTCACATGTACACCTGACACACACACAGAGGTACCACACATACACACACACATGCACATCTAACACACACACACTCACAAAGGTACCACACACACATACTCACATGCACATCTAACACACACACACAGGTCCCACACACACATACTCACATGCACATCTAACACACACACAGGTACCACACACACATACTCACATGCACATACACAAATAAAGATCTTCTTAGAGGGATGCATTGTAGGACTTCCTGGCCTGGACCTGGAGTCTACTCCTGTAGTAGTAAGCAGTAGTGTCAGAACTCACCCTTGAGTTCTCTCACACCTCTCACACCTTCTTAGGTGGAATGTCATCCAATAATGGTGACCTACAGGGAAGAGGGACTGAGAGAGGTGGCCATCACTGTAGCAATCACCAAGTAAACACACTGCCCATCTTACTTCTTCAATTGTCTTAAATCAAGTGTCAAAGCACACTGAAAGACCCTTGGAGTGGGGAGACTCTCACTCAAGTCTTGGGATAACACGACCCCTGCCCCCAGGAACTCATGAGAGACCGTCCTTGCTGCAATCACACGAGGTTTATTGACAGGACAGGAAGCAGTGCACTGGGGCCGAAATTCATTTCCCATGCAGGGATAGAGAGTTCGACCCTGTGTAGCTGGGAGAAGGAGTATTTAAGGGAAGAAACCATACCACAATAATCCAAAGGGGGTAGAAGGGCATCATTGGAAAATTCTGAAAATACCAGTGATCATTGAAAAAATTCCAAAAATACCAGTGATAATCACAAGGGGGTAACTCCCTGTTTCTCAAAATTATAATCTAACTTTATCTTCAGCTAGTTCTTGAAACAGAGTCACTGAACCGGCTAATCTAGATTTTTTTATTCTTCTCTCCCTGCTTAGATTTTTGGCTCTATTTTTTCTGCCAGAGGGGTCTGTATTTATCCAGGTCTTTCAACACAAACTTTGATTGCCAATGATTCAGACCAGAACTGGTCCCTGGCCTCCTGGCTTTTAAATTGAAAGTGTTTTTCTTTACTGTCTTCGGCTTTTGATTTCATATCTCTGGTCTTTCATTACCAAGGCAAAAAGAAAAAAAAAAGATTCAATCTGTTTTTGCTTTTGCTTTCTTGAGTGTTTCCTTTGTACTTTGATTGTGGGGTGAGGGAGGGTTGCTACCAAGTCTCTAATTGGATGTTTGCCTTTGGTTTATTTCAAGCATCCCTGTCTCTTAGTGCTAGCTGGGGAGAATCTCCATCTACGTGTTTGTCCTTCCTAGGTATGATTTAAGAAAAATCAGAGTAGACAAAAATCTTAAGCCACTGAGCGCAGGCCACATGAGAAAGCGTGACTCCGAGACTCGGGCTCTAATGGAGTCCTGCCCAGGAGGCTGGTTTTGAGTGATGTGCTCTGAGCAAATGGAGAGCCTACAGTCAAGGAAGCGAAGAGCCCTGGATGAGTCGGAGGCTAAGATAGCCCTGTTAGGAAGCACTGACAAATTCCCAAGTCCCCCATGCTTTCAGTATCGCTCTAGCCTCCCATACATTCTGCTGTTGTCTGGGGAAAGAGAGGCCATTAGACGTTCTCTCTGAGACACGAGCTACACTTGTCCTACCCACACCTTCTTCTGTTACTGCGGATTTTCCTGGAGTCCTAACAGCCTCTGGGTGTGTAAGGAGCATCAAACTTCCCAGACCCTGTCACATATGTGTGGTCCTGGCAACGGCCTCGTGACGTAGCCAAGAAAGCCCTGCTCACTTCATGGATGAGTAAACAGTGGCTCATAGAGATGACAGGGCTTCCTGTCAGCTTCTCCAGGGATCCACCCACAGCCAACAAGCAAGGTGGAGACCAGAGCTGGAGTCTCTGTCCTTGTGCTCAGCACTTGCCTCCCTTCCCCATGCACCAAACTGCCCTGGCCCTGGATTACTGAGGCCACCATTTTCCACTTTCAAGCTTGTCCCATGCCAGACCTTGAAAGGTGATAGTTTAAAAATCAGCAAATTATACTGCTGGAAGTAAACCTAAATTGTATCAAGAGACTTGTGTTAGGAATCACTTAGCCTTGTAGATAATATAGAATTGTGTGAACTCCTAATGAGGAAACAACTAAAACCATCATTTTCCACCCTCACATCCCCACCCCCATCCTGTGGCTAGCACTGTGTCAAACACCTAACCTAGGAAATGCTTTTACTCTTCTTGTCTGTGTTCCCCAACCATATTCTTTGGATAGTACTTTGTTCCCAAGTATTCAGCAGTTTTCTTGAAGAATACAATGTACGTGTATGTGTGTGTGTGTGTGTGTTTTGTTTTGGGTTTTTCGAGACAGGGTTTCTCTGTAGCTTTGGAGCTTGTCCTGGAACTGGCTCTTGTAGACCAGGGTAGTCTCGAACTCACAAAGATCCACCTGCCTCTGCCTCCCGAGTGCTGGGATTAAAGGCGTGCGCCACCATCGCCCGGCTTGTGTGTGTGTGTGTGTGTGTGTGTGTGTGTGTGTGTGTGTGTGTGTGTGATTTTTGAGAAAGGGCCTTGCTGTGGAGCCCAGATTGTTCTTGAACTCAGTCATCATCCTGCCTCAGCCTCCCCAGTGCTGGGATTATACTCAGCTTTGTACTAGAGGCAAAAACTCAGGCGTAGGCAAGTCCTAAGAAGGGAGGGCATGAGATGGAGTAGTCAAAGGATGCTTCAGGAGAAAGTGGCAACTGAGATGAAATCAGATGGAGGAAAAGAGAGGAGAATGGTGGGCCAGCAATCCAGGCAGGGAAAACTGGGAACCATGGCCTCCCCTGAGTTCATGGCATGTTTAGGAAACACTGGAGAATTGGATCTATCTGGGGCATAGAGTTACTCGCTTGTTTCCAGTGAGAGTAGAAGGAGATGAGGCTGGGAAGGGAAACCGAGCAGATGGTAAGACTGGCTTTCACCCAGAGGCCAAGGGGCCTCATTAAAGGCAGAGTGGAGAAGTGGCCTGTTTGGAGGTTGTGAAGAGGCTGAGGGGCCCAGAGGCACTTGTCCCTAAGCTGCTCTCTGAGTGCTGGTTCTAGTTCTAAGGGTTTTAAGCTTACTTACCAGGACTTAGGCCTGAGGGCCAGTGGTAGGGAATGGCATGTGGCTAAAGCTATGCACTCTGGCCCTGTCTCCACCATTACTGAGGGGTTTTGCTTTTTCATTGTTTATGTGCAATGCCAGAGTTCAAACCCAGGGCCTCGTGCTTGGTGCATATTACTGATATACCCTGAGCTATTCCTCAGCCCCGCACAGAGGTTTTGGAGCCAATCATTGTTTCCTTGGACTTCAGGACTCATTTCACTCAAGTTCTGATAAGTTTTACAACACAAGATTTTTCAAAATTCAACTTTGATCTATGCTTTAATAATATGTACAACAATGGCAAAGTCATGCGTAGTAAATGTGTGTGTTGGGGGGCGGGGCTTGGGTATCTACATACCCATAGGTACATAGATAACATTTTATGAAAGGTTATGCATAGAGCTCTAAAAAAAGTGGAGAAAAGCAGTTCATTGTTATTCAACTTTTGCTAGCGATGAACACTTTTTAAATTCAATGGTGCACACAAACAGTTAAGTGTTTCCAAAGCATGAGAGTTCTCTTGCCTTTTCTCTCCCCACCAGCCCCAGGCAGTGCCCGTGCTGAGTACACACGGACTTTCTGCATTCACATCCCTACACAGCTATCTTAGACTAAGCTTCTTATTTAACTTTAAAGCCTCCCCAACTGGCCAGCCCCTTGCCCACTTCTAATCCTTTATGAAGGAGTCAGATGATCTTTGAAAAATGAATCTATATGGCTCTAGCTGTGTATGGTGGCATACAACTTTAAACCCACCACTTGAGAGGCAGAGACAGGCAGATCTCTCTGCATAGCAAGTTCTGGGCCAGCAGGGGTTACATAGTTAACATACATACATACATACATACATACATACATACATACATAGTTTTGTTTCTCAAACAAAGCAAAACAAAAACCTATATGAGATATGTATATAAAGCCAATACAGGGACTGGGGAGTGTGTCATAATTGGTAGAGTGTTCGTGTGGTATGCATGAAGACCAGGGTCCTGTCCCTGTCACCACATAGACTATATGGAGTGGCACACACCTGAAATCCCAGCACTTGAGAAGTGGAGGCAGAAGGATCAAGAAGTTCTAGGTCATCTTCATGTAGTTTGAGGCCAGCCTGGACTATATATAGTTGTCCCCCAACAACTCCCCAAAAGGCTGGTGAGATGGTTTGGCAGGTAAAGGACTGTGCTGTCTGATGATGCACGCTTAAGGACATGAGTGTGACCCTCAGAACTTACACAAAGGTCAAAAGAGAGAATGCCACAAAGTTGTCCTGTGACCACCACACCTGTGCCATGGCATGTGTGCTTGCACACACACACACACACACACACACACACACACAGAGGTGAGGGTGGGAGGAGAAATAGTAAAAGTTACTAAATACATTTTTAATAAGTAAAACCAATACAGCACAAAGTATAGCCTATCCCACACTATCCTACAAAAACAAGGCTTCCCTGTCCCACGCTATCCTACAAACAAGGCTCGGGAATCCTGTCGTCCCTGCCGACCTCTTCCCCACGTGCTCACAATGCGGCGTGAGCAGGTATGGAAACAGTACACAGTTTGTTGCATTTCTAGATGATAATTTCTTGATGTCTGTTTTAATATTTTTATAACTTTCTGAATGCTTATAATCTTTAGCAATAACAAAATATTTAATGCACTCCAATCACACCACATTGTTCCCGCCCTCCTCTTGCTCAAATGACTTCTAGGATAGTGGCTAATCCATTACTACTAAACAGCTACTGATTTTTTAAAAGATTTATTTATGTTTATTTTTTATGTATGGGTGTTTTGCCTGCATAGATGGCTGTGTACCACAGGCACGCAGTGCCCTCAGTAGTCAGAAGAGGGCACTATATTCCCTGGGGCTGGAGTTAGAGACAGTTGTGGGCAGTCATGTGGATGCTGAGAATTGAACATGGGTCCTCTGGTGCTCTTAACCACTGAGCCATCTCTCCAGCCCCAACTGCTACTAATTTTCATTATGGAAAAATTTCAAACAAACACAGAAATAGAAACTACAGTACTTCTGTGCCCAGCACCCGCCATTCTAATTTGCATGGCATGAGGTCCTATGTGGCCTAGTGCTCCCACTCACTTCCTTTTCTTCCACTGACTCTCTTCAGTGGTTGCTAGACTCCAGCCACCTTGGCACACTTTCTACTTTTCCTGTCTACAGGCTCCTTCTCTTTCAGAAACTGAGCAGAGTCAGGCAGTGATGGCGCACACCTTTTAATCCCAGCACTTGGGATGCACAGGCAAGAGGATCTTAGTGAGTTCGAGGCCAGCCTGGTCTACAAGAGCTAGTTCCAGGACAGGCTCCAAAACTACAGAGAAACCCTTTCTGGAAAAAAACAAAAGAAAAAGAAAAAAAAGAAATTGAACAGAATAATTTTTTTTCCTGAAAGTTTCACTTTTTTCAACTTTTACTTAGCCTCGTCTATTGGCTCACAGGTCTCATCTGAGATGTCATACACCTGGGGAGGTCACCCCTGACATCACAGCTGACGTCTGTTGGTTCACAGGTCTCATCTGAGATGTCA